>VDFB02124525.1:210345-261476 GCA_007258455.2 Sequoia sempervirens | reverse complement strand
TATGGAGGATGTGACCCTAATGATGATTAGGGGTGTGCATATGTTAACCATAGTTAATTAGAGGAAGATGGAGTTAAGATAGATTAGAGACCAACTTGCAAAAGTTGGAGGATGTGACAATGAGAGAGAAAAGAGGAATTAAAAAATGAATTTTAATTCCAAAAGGGGAATATGACTAAATAAAATAAAATGGTGTATTTATTTAATTTAGGGGAGGAAGAGGGGTAAAGTATTTATTAAATTAAATACTTTACGAATCCTATGTAAGATGCAAGGTACTAATTAAACAAATGATTTAAGTAATATTAACAGAGGGGATAAGCAACTGGATGAATAAGGAGACATCTTTGATCATATGGAAGTGGTTAAATTAGATGTCTACATTTTTCCCCTCTTCAAAATACTATTAGGATAATAGGGTTTCGAAGAAAAACAGAATGCAGATGACTTTATAGAGGAAGAGATCAGATAAGAGATGCCCCAACATGGGGGAATGTGTGTGAGCTGCCCCAAATAGAGGGAATGTGGAGAGGATGCCCTAGTCCAACGAAGGTAGGCTTAGAGCGATGGGTTAGGAGAGAATGGTAGGGTATGCCCCCTCAAGAAGGCGGATGGGGGAGGAAAAAGGGGTTTTGGTCAACTTCTCGAAAGTAAGGAGTGGTATATGTTGTTCGAAAGAGCACAAAAAATGAGAAGAATGGTGTTTGAATGGAGTCAATTGGGTAAACAGTGTGCGAATGGTGGCCTCAGGAAGAAAGAGGCTGGATGAATTAGTGGGAGGAATTTGTGGTAAAAAAAAGGAAAAAAAAGACTTTTATTTGAAAAGGGAAGAAAGAGGTAAAAGGTAATAAAAGGTAATTAGAGAATTACTTTTGCTCATTGTGACAGCTGACAAGTGTGGAGAAGGAGGAGAAGAAGAAGAGGAGGCAAGAGAGATCGGGCACGATGCCGGAGTACGATAGTGACATCATTCATCGGGCGGACGAGAGGCAAATATTCTTCACCCACCATGCCGTACCACGCCAGGTTAGCCCAAAAATTAACTTTTTTGATTTTGAGTGATTTATGCAAGTGTTTTGGAAAAATGAAAATGTGGGTTTTGTCCGGGAGGGCGGGAAGAAGAATGGGTAGAAGGCGGATTTTTAAGATTTATTAGTTTTTTGGAATCCACGCTGGGGGGGGGGACAAATCGGGTGGCTGCCCACATGGATGGGTCTATCGCCACGGGCGGACAGGTCCGCCACTGCGGATGCAGGGCCTTCGCCGTGGGGGCAGGTCCGCCACTGTGGGGGCGAGTCCGTCGTCGCAGGGGCGGGTCTGTTGGCAGGGGCGGGTCCGCCACTGCGAAGGTGGGTCCGCCACCGCGAGGGCGGGTTCGTCGCCAGGGGAGGGTCCACCACCGCGGGGGCTGGTCCGCCGACCGGGTGGGACCGCCAAGGTTGAAGGAGGGGGGGCGACGGAGGGGGGGAAAACAATGGCATGGATGGGAAACCCGAGAATGACGAGGGGGAAAATTGAAAATGATAAAAAATTATTGTGTATATGCAAAAAATGGGTATTTTGCAGATGCGAGAGAGACGATCAGAGGTGCTGAGGAGATGCATAGCGAGGATGACTGGGGAGGATCACTAGAGACTAGCAGAGGAAGGACTACTTCATATGATGGCATATCCGACGATTAAGGCCCATGTGACCATTTTGACAGCGTTGATAGAGCAGTGGGATTCGGCGACGTCGACCTTTCACCTACCGACAGGGGAGATGATGATGACACTGGAGGATGTATAGCGGATCCTGAGACTCCCGATATTAGGGTTCCCGATTAGCGAGTGTTGGTCAGAGGACGAGGCGATGGATGAGTCTGTGCGTATTGTGTTTGGTAGTGACGAGCTACCGGTGCAGCGGGGTCAGTTGGATGTGGATAAGATGTTGTCGTGCAGGGTACCGGTACTATCACTATACCTAGCAGGGTTGATTAGTGGTATACTTCTTTTGGACCAGTTTCTTCACATGAGGATGGTTAAGGTTATTCGTCACATCATCAAGGGCCGAGAGGGACAGTTCGCATGGGGGAGTTGCATGTTAGCATAGTTGTATCGAGACATGCACATGATTTGTTACCAGAAGTATTTGAGTGTGACAAATGTCACACTACTACAGGTGTGGGCCTGGGAGCATATCTACATGACCAGGCTGATTATAGCGAGATTTGGTGAGCATGATAATAGGGAGGCCGTAGCGTGGTGGTGGGGAGTAGAGGCAAGGGCTATACTATGGTACCGAGAGATGCAGGAGATAGACGTGTGTAGGAGATAGTTTGATGAGGTGCGGGCAGTGGATATAGTGTGGAGGCCATACATGATGCGGTGATTCAGGGGGTGGTCGAGGGAGGAGGGGTTGCATAGTGGTTACTTCTTTACGCGATGTTACATGATTGGGAGTAGGCCACGAGTAGTGGAGTTGCATCGATCGGATCAGGTGACGAGGTAGTTCAGAGTGAGACAAGATATTTTGGTAGGCCGAGTGACATTTGCACGACTGACGCAGGACCGGCCATGGGGAGCCATGTTAAATCTATGCAGCGTATGGAGTGATATTGAGGGACTGGTGTTTAGGCCCTATCCTGATAGGCGAGAGGGGCCGCGAGATGTAGGGATGATAGGGCGGTATGATGAGTGGTTCAGGTGACATCCACTCGAGCGGATTACACCAGTGGTGTCGATTGAGGAGGCACGAGGATTTGGGTCAGAGGATGAGAGGTGATTACAGTAATTTAGTTTGCAAAGACCGCCGAGAGGACACAGAGGAGGATGAGGGGCATAGGAGCAGGTGATAGGAGGTTGGAGGAGGAGACGCCAGTGGAGAGGCCAGGGAGGAGACAGAGTAGAGGGTGGGGGGATGCGACAGAGGGGGGAGGTGTTGAGGCTGAGGAGGTGGTAGAGGATGAGGTTGAGGTGGTGGTGGAGAGGAGGCCGAGAGCCCGAGGGCGAGGTCGACAGGAGAGGAGGCTGGGAGCCCGAGGAGGAGAGCCACAGGGTACCCCGGGCGAGGCCAGTGGGGCCGGAGGGGAGGAGAGTGGATAGGAGATAGCTAGGACTACCGGAGGACAGGAGACAGCCGGAGGGGAGGAGGGGGGACAGGAGACAGCCGGAGCCATCAGAGGACAAGAGGCAGATGAAGTCAGAGAGGAGACAGACGAAGACCTAGGAGGGCAGGGGGGACAGGAGACAGCCAGAGGGGAGGAGGGGGGACAGGAGACAGCCAGGGCCACCGGAGGACAGGAGGTAGACGGAGCCAAAGGAGGACAACTACAGTAGGGATCCCTTGGGGTGATAGAGGTGGATGAGATGGAGCTATCAGCAGAGAGTGAGGGGTACCATCCGTGAGAGATGGAGGTCGATTCAGATGTGCACGATGTAGCACTGCTAGCAACAACACCACCGAGAGGGGAGGATCCATGGGTGGTACTGAGAGAGACAGTGGAGAGA
The DNA here is from genome assembly GCA_007258455.2 of Sequoia sempervirens. Taxonomy (NCBI): domain Eukaryota; kingdom Viridiplantae; phylum Streptophyta; class Pinopsida; order Cupressales; family Cupressaceae; genus Sequoia; species Sequoia sempervirens. The sequence continues at coordinate 257,988 of VDFB02124525.1, read as the reverse complement.
CTGTGACGGAGCGAGCATTAGGTGCGGTAGATAGACGCAAAGTGGATCGGAGTAGAGGCGGAGAGGGATGACGATGAGGCTATGGATCTGCGGGCTGAGGTGGAGAGATTGCGGGCGGAGGTGTAGAGTTAGATGATGCAGATGGAGGGATTGGGTTTGGTGGGAGAGGGGGTGACACAACAGGTTGTCAGCAGGGGGACATGGGATGCAGTGGATGCAGAGAGTGTGCAGAGGGAGCTAGCTGAGCTTAGGGACAGAGTGCTTATAGTGGAGGTAGAGAGAGATGTGGCATAGGCATAGGTGGAGGTGTTGGAGGCAGGGAGGGATGTGTTACAGGCACAGGTACAGGTAGCACAAAGTGAGAGGTAGGTGGCCGAGACAGAGGTGTAGTCTCTTTGTAGAGAGAGAGATACAGCGACATCATAGGCATCTAGCTTGTGATGAGAGCGGGATGCGGCTGAGCTAAGATTGTAGGCCTTGCAGAGAGACAGAGATGCAGCGATGGCGCAGGGACAGGCTGCACAGAGGGAGAGGGATGCCGCAGAGGTGCGGATGTAGACACTACAAAGTGAGAGGGATGCAACACGGGCTCAGTTGCAGAGGGGGCTGATTGAGGGGGGAGGGCCAGGGGCAGATGTTCAGGAGCTACACATGTAGTTACAGGCATTGCAGGCAGAGAGGGACATGGGCACAGAGTAGATATGACAGTTGATATTAGCTCAGGAGGCCTGGGTACAGGAGCGGCAGGCTATCAGTGCAGATCGAGATCGATATAGGCATGAGCGGAATGCCGCGAGACAGATAGCTGGGTAGAGGGATGAGTTCATGCAGCAGGTGAGCTATTGGAAGGGTGTATATGAGCAGGTCATTCTGGATCCAGTGCAGCACATAGCACACTACGTCAGTCAGGCTCCACAGCCACCAGGGCCGTCCCAGTCATTAGGGACATGCACTAGGGGATTTAGCGACTATTGGCGGACTCCGTCTCCATATGGCGGTTACCAGGGGACTCCTACTCGTGAGTATCAGGGGACTCCCACCCATGAGTATCAGGGGATTCCAGTGCACAGGGGGCCAGTACTTGATTCTCCACAGAGATTAGATGTGGGTAGCTCATAGTAGAGTGGGCAGATGCAGGACATTGATTATTTTTTGGCAGATACAGGATGGATGTTTTGTTCATGTTGCTAGAGATCAGAGGTGATCGACATCTCTGGATTTTGTATTTTATTTGGTGATATATGATGGAGATGCATTGTATTATGATAGAATGTTCATTATTTTAATTATGCAAGGGCCTTTATTGACACTAGGCATGATGTTTCTTGTATGCGGCTATATGGGATGATTTATGATGTGGTTTCATATATATACACATGTTTATATGGATGAATGATTTATGCTTTATGATTATGTTTTATGGATGGACGATTTATGTATGTTTTATGATTATGATTTATGGATGCACATGTATGTCATTATGATTATGATGATGGATGCACAATTGTTTATGAAAATGGATAATTGTGTATGCTTTATGATTTATGATTTATGGATGCACATGTATGTCATTATGATTATGATGATGGATGCACAGTGCTTATGAAAATGGATAATTGTGTATGCTTTATGATTTATGATTTATGGATGCACATGTTCATGTGGATGAGTGATTATGTAAATGCTTTTATGATCTATGATTTTATGGATGCATATGTTCATGTGGATGGACGATTTATGTAAATTCTTTTATGATTATGATTTATGGATGCACATGTTTATGTGGAATATGAATGAAAGGTAAATGTTTATAATGCACCTAAGTGTCAATAAAGACCGTCATGAGAATATGGATAGGCGATAGGCGTATGAAAGAGTGCATTTTCCAAAAAAACCATTAATATCTTGAGAGGAAGAGGACTCAAGAGGAAAGAGAACGAGAGTACTTGCACAACCGAAATCATAAGTCATGGTGATGGTCATGATGGAAATGAAGGGTGCATGCGAAGTCATGAAAATGCAGTGAAAATGAGATTTTGCCATCTTTGGAGCATTGATTTTTACTATAGTGTTGGATACCAAGTACCTTGATATGGAAGATCAAGGCGAATGAGTATTCTATGCATGAAACAAACACAACAAACAAGAAGGTTATCCTCAACACCCCAAAGTCACGATGATCTCGGTCGAGCCTGGTGTTGAGATAACCACAAACACACAAAGTTGTCCTAGCATAACACAAGACCTTAGAGATCTTGGTGGGTCTTACGAGGGATAACTGAGAAGACAACAGTCAAAACAAACAATCAAGGTATGCCCCCATGTCAGCAAGTCAAGGTACGCCATGGTATGGTGGACCAAGGCAACCCTGATAGGTGATGGTAAGGAACCCAAATGATAAAAAAAATTCAAATACATCAAGAGATCACAATCAAGACAACAAGTCCTTTGCCATAGGATCAAGGTGACGGATGGGATTGTCGAGGTCTGCTAGGAAGGATTCATCCTGTTGAGACCAAAGATGGATGCTAAACTATAATGACCCAGTTGATGTGGGATGTTGTTCATGGACTAGATCTTGTAACACAAGGGAATTTTGTTTATTAAGAACTGGTTAGATGTGGGAATAACTTGATGATGAAGCAAAAAATACCGACACAACCTACAAACCTAGGGGCTCGGGGGCCGATCATAGATTAGCCTTGCCTACATGAAAGCGCAAAGCCCTCGTAGTTCCAGAAAAGACCATGGATAAAGTGAAAAGAAGACAATGATGATCAATGATGATGGGAAAATGCCCCGAGGGTGAATCAAATGATCAACCTTGCCTACGTGACAGCGCAGGGGCAACGTAGTTCAACTGACGGACGTGACAGGATGGGATCTAGGTGAAGACCAACATGATGGATGATCCTACATGATGACATAAACCGATCGACAAAGGGAATGAATGACGTAAGCTCAAAGTGGGATATTGAAAAGCTCAGGATGGGGGATAGGCTAGATGGGTCGTCCAATGCTCAATCAAAATTTACCAAGCGGCCTAGGATGAGATGGGTGAGGACAATAGTTCAAATGAAAGCATAAAATAACTAGGATGTCAAGTAGATAATGATTAAGCCCTCTATGGATGACACCTGCCATCAGGTTTTCACCATCCATACCTATCCAAGGCACCACCAAGAGGTGGTTTTCACCATAGGACGAACTTATTTTTCTTTACTATTTTTGATTAATTTTTTTTTTTGATTTTTTTGACTTTTTTGACTAGGTGCGGTTACCGAGCAGATTTAGGTGTAGAAATTTTTTAGATGCATGATATTGATGGGTTCGTCAAGGGGTTCTCCTTCAAGAGTAGTCAACCTGTATGCCCTAGATCCATATTTAGCGGCTATGATATAGGGTCCCAACCAATTTGCCTCAAATTTTCCTTTCTTGTCTTGGTCTTGCTGAGTGTGCTGGTTCTCCTTAAGAACAAGCTCGCCCACTTGGAATTGTCGAGGAAAAACCTTCTTATTGTAATTACGTTTGAGGAAATTTTGGTATGCTTGCAGATGATCATAGGCTTTTATTCTTTGTTCATCTAGTAGTTCCAGCTGTGCAAGCCGTGCAACTCGAGCATCTTCTTCACTGATAAGATTCTTCAGAGAAATCCTTAGTGATGGAAGCTCAACTTCAATTGGAAAGATGGCTTCAACACCATATACTAAAGAATAGGGGGTGGCACTTGTCGAGGTGCGGATGGTTGTGCGATATGCCCAGAGAGCAGGATGAATATGGAGGTGCCAATCTCATCTAGTGTTATTGACAACCTTTTTGAGGATACGGATAAGGGTTTTGTTGGTTGCTTCTGCCTGACCATTACCTTGGGGGTAATAAGGCATTGACCAACGGTGCTGGATATGGAAGGTGTCACGGAGGTGTTTCATGGCTTGGTTTTTGAAGGGTTTTCCGTTATCAGAGAGGATGGTGGACGGGATACCATATCTATAGAGAATATGGTAAAGGATGAATTTGGAGATTTGAGTACCGGTGATCTATGAAAGGGGCATTACTTCCACCCACTTGGTGAAGTAATCAGTGGCAGTAATTATGAATGTATGGCCATCAGATGATGGTGGGTAAATCTTTCCAATCAAGTCAAAACCCCATTGAGAAAATGACCATGGTGCCAGGAGGGGCTGAAGATCTTGTGCTGGGGCGTGAATCAAATCTGCATGTTGTTGGCATGGAAAACACTTCTTCACAAACTCACAAGCATCGTGTTCCAATGTAGGCCAATAATATCCAGCTCGTAGGATCCTTTTGGCCAGAGCCATACCATTTGAATGAGCTCCACAAACACCGCCATGTACTTCTGTTAGTGTAGCATGGGATTCGGTCTCATTCAGACATCTAAGGAGGATTCCATCATACCCGCGATGCTAAAGTGTATCATCGACGATGACGTATTAGGAAGAGCGATGAACGAAGGATTTGCGTTGATTACGTGTAAGATCTGGGGGTATAATATTATCATGGAGGTAGGTGTAGATGTCCTGGTACCATGGGGAGGTGGGACCCACAATGTCGCACACCATGTCAGTCTCAGGGATATCATATGCTGGGATTAAAAGTTGTTCCCCAAGGAAGTCACATTCTATTCAGTCTTTAGGCATGTCAAGTAGGGAACCAATAGTGGCCATTGCATTAGCTGCTTTATTTCGTACCCTAGGAATTTGTTCAAACTGTATAGAGGTGAAATATTTCTTGAAATCATCCACCATGCGCTTATAGGGTAATAGCTTATCATCTTTGGTTAGGAACTCATCATTAACCTGTCTAATGACTAGCAAAGAATCACCAAAGACTTTTAAATGAGTTATGTACCACTGCTTTGCAATTCTGAGGCCAATGAGAAGAGATTCATATTCTTCTATATTGTTGGTACACGGGAATGCTATCCTAAATGATTTTGGAATGTAGTCACCTTGAGGGGTAACTAATAAAATTCCTACCCCCGATCCATTGTGTGTATATGATCCATCAAAATACAGTGTCCACATGGCATCCTCATCAACGGAGAAGACTTCTTCATCAGGGAATTCTGTGATCAATGGATGAGTATCAACTAAAGGAGCTTCTGCTAACTGATTTGCGATTATCTGTCCTTTAATAGCCTTGCGATCCATATATTCTATGTCGAATTCACTTAGGAGCATGACCCACTTGGCCATGCGGCCAGTCAGAGTGGTTCTAGATAACAAATACTTCAATGGATCAATTTTAGCAATTAATTTAACTAGATGGCTAAGCATGTAATGTCGGAATTTCTGTGTGCTGAAGACAAGTGCAAGGCAGGATTTTTCCATGGGGGAGTAGTTTAATTCATTGTCAACCAATGTCCGACTGATGTAGTAGATCACCCTCTCTTTCGATGATTCATCATGTTGTGCCAACAATTCCCCCAATGCGACCGAAGTGGTGAAGATGTAAAGTAGGAGGGGTTTGCTTGGAATAGGTGGCATCAAGATCGGTGGATGAGCTAAATATTCCTTAGTTTTATCGAAACCCATATGACACTGCTGGTTCCATCAGAAGGTGGAATCCTTCTTCAGAAGATGAGTGAATGGCTGACACTTATCTACTAGCTGGGCTATGAATCGACGGATGGACTGCATCTTCCCTTGGAGGCTTGTTAATTGTTTCAGATTGCGCAGAGGTGGCATGTCCAGGATAGCCTTTACCTTGGAAGGATCAACTTCAATGCCCCTGCGAGAGACTATGAAACCCAACAACTTTCTTGACGTGACCCCAAAGACACACTTTTTTGGATTTAGCCACAACTTCTAATGCTCTAACCGCTCAAATATCTTTTTCAGGATGGCAGGATGTTCTACTCGTGTTCTGGATTTCCCTAATAGGTTGTCGACATAATCTTCCATGATGATATGTATGAGGTCATGGAAGATGACCGTCATTGCCCTCTGATATGTTGTCCCCGCATTTTTGAGACCAAAGGGCATAACATTGTAATAGAAAGTGCCCCAAGGTGTTGTGAAGGCAGTCTTGTGTTGGTCCTCAGGTGCAATTCGAATCTGATTATAGCCAGAGAAGCCATCCATAAGGGATAACATCTCATGTCCTGCTGTCAGGTCAACCAACATGTCAATATTAGGCAGAGGGAAGTCGTCTTTTGGGCAAGCTTTGTTAAGATCCTTGAAGTCTGTGCAGACCCGAATGTCTCCATTTGGTTTGGCCACTGGTACTATATTGGAGATCCACTCAGAGTAGTCAATCGGTCTAATAAAACCCGCCTCTAGTAACTTCTCCAATTCCTTCTTGACTAATAATGTGACCTACGGATGCATCTTGCAGAGCTTTTGTTTGACAGGCTTGGCGTCTGGGTGAATGTCTAAGTGATGAACCACTAAGGCGGGGTCTAAGCCTGGCATGTCTGAGTATGACCAAGCAAAGTTAATGATTCCCTCTTGGAGTAGCTGCACTATGACCGGATACTCTTTTACTGAGAGTGACTTAGCTACATAGGTGATTTTAGGACTTTCAACAGTTCCCAGATTAACTTCTTGAGTCTCTTCAATTAGAATAGATGATCGGGAAGATAACTGAGTTCCTATAAGGGGAAGATGAACATCTCCATCTTCCAGTGCCTCTTCGAGGTTTTTTCCATCAGATGCGTCCTTTATTTTTACTTTTTCAAGGTCAAGAAGTGCCTCAGGGAGGTTTTCACTAGATGACTACTTTTTACTTTTCTTATTCTTAATTTTGTGATTGGAGTGTTCATCCTCCCCCAATCCCATAAGATTGACATATGTATCCGTAGACATACTGACAGGTGTGCTATTACGTAGGTCCCAATCAATAAGCTCAGGGTGACAAAGGGATAGGCTAATAGTGCAGATGGATAAGCATTCAAACATGGATGATAGGTTGGTGTGATCGACGTCATCGTACGCACATATGATGGATTCCTCCTCGGGTATGTCTTCCAATGAGCCATTGTCCATGATGACACTATTGGAAGTATTAGATGATATTTCAGGGCCTTTATGCTTTCTGTCATACCCAATGCCTATGTTTTTTGGTAGCCGTGACATATCAATGGGTTGCAACCGCCCTTGCTCTTCTTTACCTAGGCCCCTGCCTTGATAGTTATGTTTTTCCATGAACTTTGTTGGCCAGGGGTACTTTTCCTAAAAATACTCCTTTAGAGGAGTTTCCAGCTGGGGTTCTTATCAGTAGACCCATTGGCTTATGTCCTCTTCTGGTGCATCTATCTTGACACTTGGGGATCTAAAAGTGGTGGTAGGGATGTTTTTACCACTGAAGGTGACAGTCTTGTCTTCCTTTGGAGTAGAATGCAAAGGTTGACCATACTCGTGTGGTGACAGTGGCATGGTTGCTACATTAAGAGCAATATGCATTTCGTATTCGCCACACCCTTTGTCAATGATCTGGACTTTGGTGACCGTAGGATTAGTGGCAGAAGATGGAGGGGTTATCATGATGGAGGGTGGATTAGTGGATGATGACTGGGATGCCCCCATTTCAACCTCGAGATAATAATGTAAATGGGGAAATGACGCTTCTAAAGCGCAACAATATTCAAATGGTTGGGGGTCAGCATAGATGGTGACTTCTTGTTCACGTTGACTGGGAATTTTAGGCACTGATGGTATGTGGAGGGGATGGCTTGCATAGCATGGAGCCACAGGCGGCCGAGGAGGTTATATGGCAAGTCCAGATCAAGGACATGACAGGTAATGTACTGAACCATAGGTCCCACTTGGATAGGAAGATTGATAATCCCTTCTGAATTCCTTTCTACATTATCATAGGCCTTGATTGTGATGATCTGATTACTTAAATTCGCTTGAGTATACCCCACCTGTTTTATGAATTTTAGAGTACACAAGTTAAGGGCAGAACCATTATCTACCAAGACTCTTTTTATTTTATGACGAGCAACCACGACTTCAATATGTAAGGGGTGATTATGATTGACATCGATGTTTGGCTTATCATTTTGGCTGAAGTGCAGTTGATGAGATAAAGCTAGGTGTCCTACCAAAGCTTGGAATTTTGTAGGATCAATGTTCTTAGGTACATGGGTTTCCTGTAGGGCTCTATTGAGGATTTCTTGATGCACAGGGGAAGACTTAAGTAAATCCAAAATGGAGATATGTGCAGGGGTCTTTCCTAAGTGATCAAGGATGTTGTACTGAGAGCTTACAAGAGTTGATTGGGCGAGTGCGGGGGCCACAGGGACAGTGATGTGGGCTCATCATGTAGTAACAACACACTAAGGGTCTTTGGCTTTAACATGTATCATGGATACATGAGGTTCTACCTGCTCAATGTAATGAATAATATCCTCGTAATTGAGGGGTACATTCTTATAGCTCACGTTATTTGTGTTATTGTTTTGAGGATTACTAATGGAGGTGCTCGGGCCTTGATTATGGTTTGGAAAGGCGTTTTGATATATCTGCAATTGAGCATTGGACGACGAAGCTTGACTGGGGTCAACCTTGATTATCACCTCGATCTATGAGATCTTGGATGTAGTTTTTAGACCCGACACTTATTCAAAGAGTGTCCTTTGATTTTATGGAACTTGGCTCGCGACTCACAAAGGATATGAATATCACAGTGAAACTTTCCGGAATTGACATTCTGACAGTGACTAATATCTTTCCAGGACGCTCATTTTGTCAAACCAGGGGACGTGACTTTAAATGGCGAAGCAAAATATATGCACTAGGAATTTGTTTTAGTCAAATCTTAGCAAAAATACATACTGGAAAGAAATTCTATCTAAGCTACAGAATGGTAATGCAGAATTCTTTAACTCAACTATGCTTGATTAAAACAGAAATTGTAATGGCTACGACTGAAGCACAAACCATGAACTGGCCTTATGCTACAGAAACGCACGGATGGACTCTATGTCTGCAGGAGTAGTGTAAGATTGAGTTTGCACAAAAACTTCAAAAGATGAAAGCTAATGGATATCATAAAGAACATCTAACTAATTAATCTAGAGATACTCTTGCAAATGGGCCCCTTAGCAAGCATCTACTAATTACAAGATGTTGGTTCAGAACTTCATCGATCTTTATTCATGAAGCAGAATGAAATACATTGTCTTGTTGGTGTGAAAACTAACAACAAACTCGCTTTGGTCAGTTCGATTTTGCCTTTCATACCATTCTTACATGATCTCTGCTAATTGTTTCTATCTTACCTAAAAATCATCTATTACTCATTCTATTTCTCTTCTATCACCACCTCGCGCAGGAGGAGTATCTTATTTTTAAATTAGAAGAACAACTAACTAACCAACTTCATCAAAGAAAGACGTGGAAGTAAAGTATATCCCTGAATCAAGGAACAAAATTCATAAATGAATTTATGTGTTCAACCTGATTCAGAGAGAATCTAGTGCTCCACTCTCTCCAGATTGATTTTTCATTAAAAATCTTTCCAAATCGGTTTCGGTCAAAGAGTCTTTGGCAGAACTTCCTCAAAGTCGTGCAGGAAATGGGCTTTACTGCAAGGCCGAGATCGGCTGCGCTTGACTCGATCATTCTTCAACAACCTGCGAAAAAAAAGGTAACAGACGCACAAGAAGAGGCATATGGTACATACATGATATCTATTCATTAATCACACATTTCAAATCTACTTCACCATTTAAAAACTGTATACGATATACCAGCCATTTTCAAGACTCAATAGGGCAATAAATGCAATCAAGTCAACACAATAGGGTACAGGAATATAAAAGTGTCTTGCTACAAGATATCCCCATAAAAGGTTTCATCAAAGTTTAAACAACCATGAAATAAAAAAAATGAAATCATTTAAAAGTTTATCATATCATCAAATTATGAGCATATTTTAGGCTCATCAGAACTCGCAATATTCATTTTCCCTAAACCATGCGGGCTTAGGTTTGGAATCGTCGAGTGGCTTGGTGACAGGGTATGTGATTAGATAGTTGATCTATAACAGCCTATTGAAGACGACGCTCAGAGGTTCTCCCAATTGAGCATACTGGTGTTTAGTGTTCCCTTGGTTATTCTGATTGGACTGTTGGGGAGGATGGGGTGTCCCCTGTGGTACAGATATGGCGTTAGGTATGGGTTATTGCTGTCTCTGGGATGTGTTAGCCACGTGGACATGTTTAGTATTAGTAATGCCATCATTTACTACATTTTTTTTCTTGTTCCAGAAACATGGCTTGTTATTGAATGACCTTTCCTTATCTTGATTATATATTTTGATGTGCCCCTTGGCAACAAGGGCACGCTCAAGGATGGGTCCCTTCTCTACTACCTCCGCAAAAGTGGTGACACAATGTAATCTAAAGTTATGAGCCATGTCGGGATGAGAGTTCTCCACGAAGAGGGTGACCATGTCCTTTTCTTTCAAAGGGGTTTTCATTCGGCTTGCTAGCACACGCCACCTTTGGAGGTAGTTAGTAAAGGTTTCCCCTTCGCGTTGTTTCTCTTTGAGGATATCCAAGGTATCGTGTCTTTCTCCAAATTGAAGGAGAAGTAGGAGACAAAATTTTTTGATAGGTCTACAAAATATTTTATGGATCCTTTTTCGAGGGTCATGAACCACCCTAGGGCATTGCTTGCCAGACTCCATGGGAACATGCATAAGAGATAGTTGTCATTGTGGATAACTTCTTGACACTGGGAATAAAACTCCTGCAAGTGGGCCTTAGGATCTTTGTTCCCCTTATATTTGTCAAACTTTGGAATCTCAAAATGTTTGGGGAAGGGAATTAATGAGATGGAGGGATCAAACGGGTATGGGCATATATCTTCGAACTTGAATGATTGTTTGCCAGTGCCTTCCTGAAGATATTTCAGAGCAACTTTGATTTCTAGTATGTCTGCACTGGCCGGTGTGTTGGATGGGTATTGATGGTAGGATGATTGTGGATTCTGAGATGATGTTTGGAGATGGGTGTATGGATAATGAGGAGGCAGTATCCCCTGCTGATGTGCCAAGGGACCTTGTTGATAAAGAGGTTGTTGTTGCGAGGTAGGATATGGATTGGTTGGGTAGTTATGGGTGGCGTACTATTGGGAAGTATGGAGTAGGTGTTGTTGATTGGTTTGTGGATATTGGGGGTGTTGGTGTGACTGTTGCGAGGCCACATAAGATGGTTGTTGTTGATATTGTTGTTGGTTATAATAATTGTAATGATGGGGTGGTTGTTGGTGCATTGTTGGCGGCTATGTTGGGCGAGATGGGATGTTATATGGTGCTTGTGCTTGCGGGCGCAAGATGGATGCAAGGAATGGAGATATAGTTGGGGCTGAAGGTCGAGGTTTATTTCCTTGCGATTGATGTGGTGGTGGTTGTGTTGGAAATAAAGGATTGACCAGTGGTTGTTGTTGAGGTCGAAGTGCGGTTGAGATGTTTTGCGAGGGGGGTTGTTGAGCAGTAGTGGAAGCATAGGATTGGGATGTATTTTGTGGATGGATGTTGGATTGGGGATGTTGTTGGGGTATGAACGACGACGGTGGAGGATTTGTAGCCCCAAGAGGGGGAGGCAAGGTAGCGAAAGGGCTGCCCCTAGTGTTGACAGGAGTCGGATTTGAGGGGGGTGGTGTCGGTAGCATTAGTGGTTGCGGTTGTGGGACATTTTGTGGCATGCCAAAGGAAAAAGGATCATTGGGGTTAGTGGTTTGGGGTGTCCCTATGACTGAGATGGTGGGATGCGTGGGATTGCCAACGAGATACAGAACAGTGTTGCCGAATTCAGGCTGATGCCAACCTTCTACGGAAGGAACATTGGGGACGTATGAGCTACTTGGGATGTCATGTGAACCTTGGGGTACATTAGATGTGGAGGTTCCATACTTGGATAAGTTGACACTTGACGATAGCTTGACACCTTTTTCAATCAAGTGAGCCAAGATTTCCTCGCCATGTTTTTCAAGAAGGCGTTCTGTCATTTGTGCAGTAATAGGGTTACTGAAGTGTTCCTCGAATGTGAGGTCAGGTTGATTAGCCATGTTTTCCTCCCCAGGTGGTGACATGTTTTGACCATCCACATTGGATTGTGATGAGGTACCATTGTGGGGATCGTGAGGTATGTTAGCACCATAGTTAGGATCTAATGAGACGTTCATTGTGTTGTTGGGATCTTGAGGGTTGTTTGATTGGACATTCTGGGCTTGTTGGTCGGCCATTTTCTTTACCTATGATCGAGTCTGAACGGGCATGCAAGATGATGAGATGGATCAAGATATTAGAAAGACCTAGATGATGAAAGATTGATTCGATTTGATGGGAGATTAGCTAATGACGATCGGTCAAACCGACGTGGATTGATTTGATGAAATCGGATTGGATTAATTGGTAGACACTGGATTAATCTAGATTTTGGATTTTGACCTAGATAGATTTGATGATGTGGGGTTGGATCGATCTGATGATTAGGATTGATTTGATGATAAATATGATGAAGACCAAAATCCACAACAGAGTTTTAAGAAGGATCTTTGGTAACACTAGGTGTTGATTGACGGGTAGATGTATGATAATGACACCAAATCCAACTTGAGATAGAAGTGGATTGATTGGGTCGAGAAGGATGACTGACTTAATATGGATATCAAATCCTAAGTCAGTTACGACGATTATGATTAGGGATGAACACCTAGGTCAACTCGGATGACTACTCCAACGGGGCTTATATGGAATAGCGGACATCAGAGATGAAAGTGGATTCAGGACGGATGGGGAGCATCTCAGGACAGATGAATGACTCTTAGAATGAAGGAATAGGAACTCAGAACAAGCAAAAGAGTGCTTAGAATGAGTGACTCTCAGAATGAGGGGATGAAGACTCAGAACAGACGTTCAAATGTTCATTTAGGATGGTGAATGGTCGTATCGTTGTTCAAAACAGAGAGACAAGGGATGCTAAGTGATAATATAGGCTGGCCAAAGGTCAGGTCTGCCACATCATAAGGTCAGGTCTGCCACAACATAAGGTCAGGTCCACCACAACATTAGGTCAGGTTTGCCACAACATGTGGGCAGGTCCGCCATAGTATGAGGTCAGGTCCGCCACATCATGAGGTCAGGTCTGTCACAGCATGTGGTCAGGTTCGCCAAAGGATGGGGTTTGGTCCGCCAAAGGATAAGTTTAAGCTTGATTTTTTGATGGATGAGTAAGGAAAAGGACCCAAAATATAGCAAACACTGATAAAAAGATTTGGCTAAACTAAAAATGACTGGTTTTGCACAAGAAAGACAATTCAGATAGCACAACCCTAAGATTAGTAGAAATAGGTATGGCCAACAAAGTCTTGTACTCTGGGATGAACATGGTTGCTAAGGAGTCCTTGATATACACCTGGTACGTGAGGCCCAAACCGTGAACACCAACCCGTTACAAGCGTGAGTCGGGAACCTTAGCGAGATACTAAAGGCTCGGACCAACTCTTCACGTCATCCCGACGCTTCGCCAATTACAACATGGTTGGATTGAGGTACAAATTTCACTCTCCCCCCTTTATATACCCCGCTGGTATGGGTGGTTGGAATCATCCCTTGGGGTGATGAAATCCCCAAGTAGGTCCCACTAAGAAAATGAAAATAGGGTGACTCAAAGGACTTGGAAAGCTATGATTTCTCGTCACCCAGGATCACCAAATGGCGCAAGGGGATTGGATACGTCAAATAGCCTTCCACAAGCATGCCAAACAAGGTTTGTTGACCCCTCTAATTAAACTATGTGCCTATTTTACAAAAGAACAATTGGTAAAAACTTGAAATTTCACCTTTGGGAGGTCAGGTCTGCCAGCGGAAGGTCAAGTCCGCCACCAGAAGATCAGGTCCGCCATCGGAAGGTCAGGTCCACCATCGGAAGGTCAGTTCTACCAAAAGAGAGGTTAGGTCTACCACCAGAAGGTCAGGTCTACCATTGGAAGGTTAGGTCCGCCACCGGAAGGTCAGTTCTGCCAACAGAGAGGTCAGGTCCACCATCGAAAGGTCAGGTTTGCCATCGGAAGGTCAGGTCCACCACCGGAGAGGTCAGGTCCACCATCAGAAGGTCAGGTCCACCACCGGAAGGTCAGGTCTGCCATCAGAGAGGTCAAGTCCGCCACTCTGTAACCTGAACCTGCAAAAATGCCAAAAACAACAAATGTGAAAGAAAAAGACCGTTTGTGGGTCCCACCGGGCATGCCAAAAATGTGATAGGTCGAATATATGCGTTAGAAAATGAGCAACAAACTAAAGAGTGCAAATAAACACCAAAACAACCTACACCTCAAGATTAGCCTAAGTTGGAATCAACAGAAGATAAAAACAACAAATAGAACTTTATACCTTGTGTCGAATCGATCCTTTGGTTGGCCCTTCAATCTTTGATGTGTATGCTCCTTGGATGGAAAGATATGCAAACTAGATGATGATGTGAGGATGCATGGAGATGGATAAAAGCATGAAAATGGCTAAGTGTAGATTGAGAAATAAAATTGCAAGAGTTTGGCTAGCAAAATGATCTCCCTCAAATGAGAGAAAAGAGGGGGTATTTATAAGAATTTTGAGAATTCCTAGAAGAGATGGATGGCCAAGATTGAGCCACCAATGATCAAGATGTAGGGCTACTTGGTGAGTTGAGAACTCACAAGCCCTCACATCTTGACATGTGGCATGTGATATAGCCCTAAAAGGTGAAGTGGACATGAGGTGGAAGGATAGTACATGACATGGAGGGGGGTACAAAGTACCTTGGGATTAAACAAGATCTCCTCATAAAGGAGATGCTTTTTCCCATGTGGGTGAGAGGACATGTGAGGAATTAAAAATTCCTCAAATATCCTCATGGGGAGAGGGGAAATAATAAAGAATAAAGAGAGGACATGTGGGAAGAAGTGAAGGAATTAAAAATTCCTTTTGAGTGCATTGGTGGATTAAAAGGTGAATTAAAAATTCACATGGGGAAGTGGAGTGCCTTGCCCAAAAGGAGAAAGCCTTTAATAAGGTTGACTTAAGGACACATGCCATAAATGGGAAGAGGATTAGGTTGGTCTAATCATATGATTAAGGTTGTGCAAGTACTTAATTAGATGGACTAATGACTTATTAGAAGCAAGTGGGAGATTATGGACGATGTGACCCTAATGATGATTAGGGGTGTGCATATGTTAACCATAGTTAATTAGAGGAAGATGAAGGAGTTAAGATAGATTAGAGACCAACTTGCAAAAGTTGGAGGATGTGACAATGAGAGAGACAAGAGGAATTAAAAAATGAATTTTAATTCCAAAAGGGGAATATGACTAAATAAAATAAAATGGTGTATTTATTTAATTTAGGGGAGGAAGAGGGGTAAAGTATTTATTAAATTAAATACTTTACGAATCCTATGTAAGATGCAAGGTATTAATTAAACAAATGATTTAATTAATATTAACATAGGGGATAAGCAACTGGATGAATAAGGAGACGTCTTTGATCATATGGAAGTGGTCAAATTAGATGTCTACACTAAGTAGAAAATTTAGGCCTCATCTTCATTATTTGTATAATGAGTGACTTTTTTGACATGAACAAGACCATCACCCCTTTCTAGTTTCTTATTATTCATCTAGATTCACCAAATTGACATTGGTAGCACTATCAAGGTTCATCTTTAAAAGTTCATTATTTGTGGATGAATTAATCTTGTATTTAGACATGATGCAAGGCCATTCCAAGGTATAAGAAAATTCTTGCATCACCCAAAGTATCTTCTTTTACTTATTTCATTACTTTTAAATATTTATTCATATTCAATAGTCACCAAAGGTTGTACTATATTTTACCACAATTGCACATATCACCTCATTATTGAGAGAATATGTTCTAAATTGACTCTTAAATTTCATATTTAATTTCAAAAATATGTTTGGTGAAAGTGCCAAAATTTCTGTTAATTATTACTATACTTGGTATGTTTACACATAATTTTACTATTCCTAGCTTGTCATAGCCTTTTGGAGTTTACAACACTAAAGAGATACATTACAATATATATAATACTCAAAATGCCTTATGGTATGTATCACAATAAAACATATTGATCTATCATTATCACATTTATTCAGAAAGATGTATCTACATGTTTCATAAAACATTCCACTTTCTGGCATCTTATGTCTAACTAAGATTTGTCCTATTAATAGAAGTTAATAAATTAACAATCTTTAAGATAAGAAGAAAGTAGAAAATATTATAGGAAAGTAGTCCATCTGTAGTTTTTGATAAAGGGGTAAAACGGGTTTTACAGGGACCCGAAACCACAAAGTTTACAAAGATAAAAAAAGATATTAAAATCAATCAAAAAACACCAGCTGCCCAAAAGGTAAAAGACAGAGCAAGCAACAACCAACCGAAATAGAACAGACAGGTCAAGCAAAAAGGGCTAGCAGAACAAACAACAAAAAACTGGCTGCAGTTAACCCAGAGTCTTGAGGATAGACTCCGTCTCCGCCTCCAAATTCTGCATATCATGGACGCCCTTTTTAAAGATTTGAGTCCATCTTCAGAGTAGGGGGAGCCTTTCTCTTCAGATTGGCTCTGGTTCTCTTTGAAATCCCGACATCCATATCTTGGCTTTTATCATCGGTTTCCTCTAGATCCACTACCAAAGACCTCTGTTGGGCTCTGTCTAACCTCTCAGTCATAGCATTAATAATAATGGCGTTGTGTTTGGCCATGCAGTTGTTTTGTTTAGCAACAATTTTGATGGTGTTCCTCATATTCTCAATCTCAATATCAATATTTCTATTTTTGTCATCTTGGTACCGAGTTTCTTTACTGAGACCAGGGTCACCTCTATCCTCATCTTTCTTTTCCATCGCAACAATCTTGGCACCCAGCTCTTCCAACTTGCTTTGAAGGGCCCAATTTTTTTATCTTAATCTCATTAATTTCATTGAAAGTCCATTTCACAAATTTGAAATGGGAATCAACATTAGTTTTGGCTAAATTCAAAATATCTAAGGAGGGGTCCCTTCCAGTATTAAGACAAGTTTTATCAAGGTCAAGAGTAACAGGGGAACCGTCTCTAGCCGACTTTTCCAACAAAGGGTCAGCACTTGACTCAGAATTATTGGCACCAGAATCCTCAGATTCAAGGAAATCTTCAGAATAGGACACCAGGTTTTTAGCTTTGGGGTTCTTATCAACAAGACTAGTCTTGAGGGAGGGGCTTCCAAACTCAAACACAACACGAGCTTTATCAGAAGAAGGGGTAGGGTTTTTTTTTCCAGAAAGGATAGCATGTAGGATAAGGACAGTTCTAGCTGGACTTAAACTAGGCAAATACTCCAAACCACTGGAATCAGTATCATCATCCTCAGAATCAGGGAGGGTTTCTAGATTAGCGAGAACCGACATATTTTGATAGTGCTCAACAATCAATCTAATAAGCTCAGTATGCAGGATAGGGAATCTTCTAGGGTTTTTCATATGATCAACCAAGCTTTTCCTCAGAGAACAAAAGAGGTAATAGGGGAACGAAACCATTACCTTGTAGTGGAAGTGATTGAGCAGAGCGAAGTGGTAGCCATAAACCCCGGTGAAGCGCCCGTCCACCGTAATGTACTCCATGATGACCCGTAAGACCTTTCTCCAAAGGGATTTTATGGTATCGACATCGAAGTAGCTGTTAGCTATCTTCACAAGATTCAACCTTTCTTTTTCTTTTTTAGGAAATCTGACAATAGCGTCGTCCGAGAAGACCCTGTCCCTAAAGAACTTCTTCCCTTCAGTTGATAAACCCATCACTTCGGCTATCATATTTTCATTGAATTCTATTATAATATCTTTTGAATTCTATAGTTGTCTATTTATAATCAAATCAATAAGATATGGGAATTTGAATCCCATAATGATAAATCATAATATTTTTGTCATTATGTATGAATAAATAACATAGTGTTAGCTTTCTATTCTATTGAGTTTTATTATGTGTTTATTTATCAACTTTTTAATAGTATTATCTTTAATTAGAATCTCCATTCTTCATTAAATCTTGTAGACACCTAAAAATGATTCATTATCTTATTATTTCATCATTATTCTCATTTCTTCTATTTTTCTTTAATGATAAGTTCTACCAAATATTGGGGTAGATCCCAATGTTTTTCCTTTGTCTAACATGCTAATTGGATAATTTCCAATTTCCATATAATTAATTTTGTCTATTCTTTTAATTCTTCTCTTCTTGTGATATGTCTTGTCGCTCCTCTAACTCTTAGATTTTGTGCTTGTTATGATATACACAATAGTTCTATTGCCAAAAGGAAAAAGTGAGGTAGACAAATAACCTAGGACACAGACAAGGAAAAATAACCTATGTCAAGACATCATAAACCCTAAGCCAATGCTGGAGAAAAAGTAAAAGTCTTAGTCCATTTTTTGGATTGAGCTTGATCCCTTCGCTCAAAACCAATGTGACAATCATTCCACCTTAATGGTTTTCCTAAGCGTTTTGAGCCATGCTTACACGTTGTGCCTTAATGATGCTAGGGCTGAAGCAACCAAAGCACATGTGTGGAGGAACATTCTAGTTCCCACGCCTCTCACATAACGTTTGATAGGGGAGAGGGGCCTATAGTGGGCCACCCTAACTTCAAACTTCTCAAAGTCTTTTGTGAAAATTTCAAATCACTCCCAAATTTATACATCAACTTATTTAGAAAGTCCCTTACTTACAAAAATTGGTTTCAAGGCCACATCATCAAATATGATGCCACATCAACACGCTTTTTGTCAAGGTATCTAAAACGTCCCAAAAAAAAGGTGAGACCAATAGTGGGTCACCAAGTCATGTATTATTGGTGCGCTGATGTGGCATCACATGATTTGTCAGTTTGTGTACTTTATGGATAAAAGTGTCTTGCAATTGGATGTTAATTGTAAGTTTATTGGATATTAAGCATACCCACTATGGGGATCACTCAGGCCCACTTTTATACCCACCATTGGACCCCTACCCACTATGGACCCCTTTCCCCTAAGCATAATGGATTTTTATTTATTCTAGTTTTTTATCCATGCATTAGTAACTGTATCAAAAGCCAAAAATATCCACAACATGGAAACCCCAATTTTCTTAACTAGCTCGAAGGCACAAATGGCATTCCTAGGACCGATTTCTAACAAGCATCTGAAGGGTCTATTGAAGCAAGACACTTTGATAGTTAAAGTTGTTAAAATGGTTCTAGATAGTTCAAGGTTCATGGATTTGAGCGAGAGGTACCTGAAGAATTTTGACATCACCTCATGCTTCATTGCTTCTTTACTAGATTTCCATGTCCTTAAGGAGGTGATTTCTCAATTAGCTCAAAGGGTCTTTAAACCCTTTTTTCTTTAGGGTTTGGATAGAGTATTGGTCACTGGACATTTGGGGGAAGGGATTCCTTACCCATGTGAATTGGTACTCCATGACAAACCCACCACCGAGTTTCATCCTTTTCTACTAGATGTTTTTGAGGCAGACTACTGGATGCATCATTTTCGTACAAAAATTGCCTATGACTTTCTAAAGCATCATTATTAGATTGTGTTAGTAAAGGATTCTTAATGGATTACCCATTTTTCCTCTTATGATGATTAGGGTATGCGGGTTCTAACCATAGTTTTTGTAATATGTGTAAAAATGTATAAGAGATATTAGCCCAATTTTCTTAGCATCTAGTGGCCAAGGTTTGTTTAAGGTTAAAAATTCTAGGGTTTATAGGATAAAATCTTGTTGCAGTTTCTAGATACTATAGTTTTAGACTATGGTTTCTTGGTAATCTTATTAACAATTCCAAAGAATCTATGAACTTGGTTTGAATATTTACTTTTCAGTTCAATGATATCATAATATATATAAGAAATTTTTGTGCTCCTTACTTTTATTTTTAGGTTTTCCAAATGGTGGTGGGAAGATATTTGAATGGTTTGTGAGATATATTTTTAGAGTCCATCCTACTCAACAAAAACCACAACCAATTTACTCTATGGCTGTTTAAACTCATACTATTGAGTAAAGAGGTGCTCCTATGAATTAGACTTTCCTAAGGAAGGTTAAAAGTTGCATGGTGAGGATGAATTCTAGCTAAACCGTAAAGCCAAATCCAACCCAATAGTTCAAGATTAAATTTGACATAG
The DNA here is from genome assembly GCA_007258455.2 of Sequoia sempervirens. Lineage (NCBI taxonomy): Eukaryota > Viridiplantae > Streptophyta > Pinopsida > Cupressales > Cupressaceae > Sequoia > Sequoia sempervirens. The sequence goes on along the minus strand of VDFB02124525.1, from coordinate 237,801 downwards.
AATTTTAGCTCACTAGCATTATCTATTAGACTAAGAGTAGATCAAAGTCTTTTGTGTTGCGTTCTAAGGATGAAAAGATTATATTCTTTACCTTAGTAGAGGACAATAGCCATATGGGTTGAAGTCTAAGGATGTAAAATAGGCTTGCAACATGTGGTCACATCTAAACAGGCATCTACAAACCTATATAAAAGATGTGATATCCCTAAAACAATAACAAAGGGATTCCTTTACTAAGGATGGAAAATTGGCCTAAGAAAAATTCAAAATGGATCATCATTTATCCCATTTGAATTTCATAAGGGGAAGCCTGCCACAACCTATAAACCGACCTGGGTGCTAGAGCTTATGTATAGGAAAGAATAAAAGCAAGGAGGTAGGGTGGGAAATAAGAAGAAATGAGCTTAAGTCCAGTGTTAACCTTACAAGGAAAGTTTAAATAAAGGGTTGAGGGCATAGATGTGACTTCCTTTGGGTAGCTTTTGACCTATTCTTAAAAACATGGGTTGGGGGAGCCTGACTTTTTCCTTTCGGTGATGTGTTTTTGGTGCTTCTTTTATACTTTTTTTGCTTTCTTATTTATACTTTTCTTGATCCTTTTTAAACATTTCTTCCAGTCCATGTCCTAAACCTTAGGGTTTGTGTCCATTTTTATTTCTTGGTCTTGCTTACTCCTAAATTGGTCAGTAGGTCTACCACTCTATTTTCTTTTATGAATACATGAGTAAGCATGTAGTCCTCTATCTTATTTAGAAATTCCTATATTCTTCCAACCCATCTTTTCAATTTCCAATTAGGGGTATCTTTTTTTGATATTTCTTGAATGCACAGTAGAGAATCCCCTTCTATATCCATACATCTAATGTTATTTTCTTGGCATGTCCCTAATCCTAGTGCTAGTGCTTCCATTTATGCTTCATTATTAGTCACCACACGTATTTTCTTGGATAAGGCCTAAATACATTCACCCTGACTATTTCTTATAATGCACCCTACTCTGGTTGGACTAGGGTTCCCTTTTGTTGCTCTGTCAGAATTTAATGTATATCTTCCTTTATCTGGGCCCTTCCATCTTACTTTCCTTCTATCCTTTGACCTGTCTTTGAAACAACCTTTGGATTTTTTAAAATTGATTTACCTTTTCTACAATTCCTCATCCCATCTAGTAAATTTGGTATTGTATTTATCATGATTTTTGCATTTAATAGTTCACAAATCCCTTCTTTCATCTTTTGTATATTAGTTTACCTTCATCCATGCTCTTTTCTTGGAATATTCTTTTATTCCTCTCTTTATAGCTATGCCATGCAATCATCAAAGGGAATACTACCCATAAATTTTCCCATAAACTATTTTTACTTCCTTTTTTCCAGCTAGATATCCATTCCTTAAATTCATTCTATCTTTCCCCCTTTTATCCTATAACACCTTGGATCCAGTCCCAACATTTTGCAGTTTAAGTGCATCCCAAAAGCAACTGGTTTCCTTTTTAAAATCCTTTAAAGCACAATACTCACCTATTGGGTCCTTGAAAGCTAATGGTGTTCAACTTATCTATTGTGAGTATTCATTTGTGTAATGTTGACCATAAGAAAGCTCCTTCTTTGGGTAGAACATCTGGGTGCTAGCATGGTTTTGTAGGCCAATTGTGATTTTCTCTTAGAGTACTTTGAATTTGATATCCTAACTTCAATGAATATTCCCCTGACCAAGCCCCACACCATATTATTTCATCTTTCTCATATGTCAACATAACCTTTCTACCATTAAATTCTTGCTTTAGTCTTGTTTTCAATTTTGTTGCTATTGGAAATCTTTCTATGTTAATCCACTCATGTTGATTTCCATATTTGGGATTTTTTGAGCAAATATAGTCTCTAACTAAATGTACCATTATGCTTTTGATTGAATCAATATATTCTTTTATTCCCTCTATCTCTTCTAATGGTTTATAATGATTCCAGGCATCTGACTAGAAGTTAGCTTGTCATCCATTATTCACCTTCTAAGTTAGATGCTCTGTTATAATCTTTTTGCTTTCCTATAGGAACTTCCATATTGCTAAGCATCCATTGGATGTACCTATTGTGAGGATCCTTTTAGGGTCTATGTTGTCTAAGTATTTCTACTGAAATATTTTACACCATAGCCACTGAAATATTTTACACCATAGCCACTTTGGGTCCCTATAAATTTTTCATGTTAGTTTGGCCCCTAGTGCTAGATTTATCTCCTTCATTTTTCTTAGGTCCACTCCATCAAATTTTCTTTGGAATTCATTTTCACAATGTACCAATGGAATCCTTCTCTCTTATTTTTCTCCTTCCCACATTTTTTTAAAAGACTTTCCAAATTAGCCTCAATCTTATGTGTTATTTGAAAGCATGGCATTACATAGATTGAAATTGTTTATAAAATACATTTTAGCATTATTATCCTTCTAGCTAATGTTAACCATTTTTTTTCTAGGTTGAGGATTTAATTTTGCACTTTTCCATAACATCCATCCAATGTTGTGATTGGCATGCACCTGAGAATAGTGGTGCACCAAGACATTTGGTCAGGGTAGTTGCTATTATGAAATTGAGCTACTTTGCTATTCTTTTTTGTGCCACTTTTTTGGTTATTGAAGAATAATATTGTAGATTTCTCTTTATTTATCATTTTCCCTAAACACTTAGAGTATTCTTCCAATTATTCCTTTATAACTATTGCTTCTCTTCGATTGGATTCTCCAAACAAAACTGTGTCATCAAAAAATTGTGTATGTGTAAGTGGGCTCAATCCTCGCACTACCTCAATTCCTTTTAATGAGTCATTTTCATTTTTTATCTTGAAAGATCTACCCATTACATTTTACCTGATAATGAACAAAAATGGTGATAAGGGTTCTCCTTGCCTAAGGCCATTTGTGGTAGAAAAGAACCCGCATAAGGATCCATTCACATTCAATAAGTACTGTATTGTTGTTATACATTGCTAAATAAGTTCTATCCATTGCATGTCAAAGCCAAATATTTTGAGAACCTCTATCAGAAAATTCCACTTAACTCTATCATATGCCTTGGTTATTTCTAACTTTATCATCATGTCTTGTGTTTTCTTTGTTTGCATTATGTGGACTATCTCATTATCCACAATGGTGCTATCTATGATCTCTCTACCTGGGCAGAATCCACTTTTTCCTCTAAAATGATAGTCTTTAGCATCTTCTTTAACTGATTTGCTAACACCTTAGTTATGATCTTGTAAATTGTGTTGTATAGGGAAATTGTCCTATAATCATTGAAAGAAACGTGTGATTGCTTCTTTTGTATCAGTTCTATGACTGTATTATTAATGTCTTTCAAAAAAAATTCTTTGTCCTAAGTTCTTCTACTATCTTCCACACCTCTTTTCCTACCACATGCTAACATTTTTGGTAAAAAATTGCTGGAAAACTATTAGGACCTGGTGCTTTTTTTGGGGGCAACTGAAATGTAGTAGTTTTGACTTCCTCCAAAGTTGTTGGTTCCATCAACATTTGATTGTATGCTTTTGAAACACATTTCGGGATATAGTCAAGAATTGTTGTATTATTACATGATGTTGTGACATCTTTCGCCCCAAGAATATTTTCAAAGTATCTGACCACTTATTTTTCTATTGTGTATTTGTCTTTAGATAGAGAGCAATCTTTTGTTTTTATCTCAATAATTTTGTTAACATCCATCCTAGCTTTAAAGGAACGGTGTGAAAGTATTTGGTATTCACATTGCCTTTCTTTAGCCATGTTTCTCTATTTTTCTCCCTCCAATATGTTTCCTCCCTTTCCATAATTTCTTTGTGGTATCTTTTTAGCTGTTGTTACTTTGAAAGTAATCTTCCTTGAACATCACATTCTTTATTACCTTGTTGTTTAGATCCTTCAATTATTTTTCCATTATTTCTTTCTCTTGAAAGATATTCTTGAAGAGTTCTTTATTCCATTTCTTTAAATTTTTGTTTATTATTTGAAACTTCTTCATAAAGATGTAGTTGGGTGTGCCATTGAAACTGCATTCTTTCCACCATAACTCTATAGTTGGAATTAGGATCTCTTCTCTCCATCACACGTTTGCGAATTTGAAATGGCTTTTTGCTACCTTATTACTATTCTTTACCTCTATTAATATAGGGAAATGGTCAGAGACTGAAATTGGAAGTATGCGAGTTTCCATTTTCATGTCATTTTCCATCCACTGGTGTAAAACATAGAAATGATCTAACCTTTCTACAATATTGGTGAAACCTTCCCTTTAGTTTGTCCAGGTGAAGGTACCATTGGATGTATGACAATATATTCCTTTTATTTCTTCCAAAAAAACCTTGAAATCCATTATGTTTCTATTGATCTTTTTTAAACCTCCACTTTTTTTTGCTAGGTATGTTAAATACTACATTAAAGTCTCCACCCATAATGTAGCACTGATCCATGATAAGGTTTATTCTGCCACTGTTCTCTTTCCAAATTATTTTTTGTCCTCCATATTAGTGGGGCCATAAATGTTGAATAGATTGAATTCATAATTGGTATTATAATCTGCTACTCTACATTCCATCTAGTTATCATGTGCTTGTGTAAGGTTAATTGTGAAATTGTCAGCTTTCCATAATATTGTCAATCCTGCTATAGCCCCTTTGGCTTCATAAAAATGTCTTTCCTAGGATCTGCAATATCTAAAAAACTTATCCACTTCTTATTTGTTTAATTTTGTCTCTTGTATCAATATTAGTTCTGCTACTATCTTTTCAAAGTGACACTTCACCAAGAAACTTTTGTTAAGGGAATTTAAGGCCCTAACATTCCATGTGGTGGTCTGCATTTCCCTACAAGGGAATCTTTCCCTCCCTTGGATATCAAAAAACTTGAGATGCTTTTCAAACCTTTCTCTAGGGCTTCCTCTTCTCTCTTTTGTTTGTTTTTTTCTTGCCTTTGCCTTTTTGAGATCCACCCATTGCCTTGGCTATCATCTAGCTTATGTGCCTTGGATTGATGATTCCCAATTCATTTGTTTCTGATTAGTCTTCTTCTATATATAATTCATGAAATTCAAAGTCATCTTCATCAATGTCTAGCTCCTTTTCCGTTGTATCTAGGGTTTTTGCTTCTATTTTTTCCATCTTTTCCTCTGTCCTGTTCTTTTCTAGGCTCCTTTCTTCTACTGTAGGAAGGTCCTTTATTGAATCTAGCCTATTTTCCTTGGGAGGCTCTACCTTTTATTATGCTTTGGTGTTATTTCCATTTGAATTTCTTTTTCTCTTTGGTTTCCACACCATCTTAGGAGTAGCTTGACTCTTGTGCTTTTTCTTTTCTTCCTTATTTTGACAATCCTTCTCATTGTGCTTCTAGCTCAAGCATTTGAGAGAGTAATTTTATATTTCTTCTATTTGTACTACTTGTATCTAGTACTTGCCTTGGCACAAAGAAATATTTCTCTTGGTACTTTCCTAACGGGAGCTATTCTTACTCTGGCATATAGGAATGAATTTCCTTTGAAAATATCTACGTCTATGTCCAACAATGTTCCCAAGGTTCAACCAATTTTTTAGGGGTAGCTCATAGAATCAAATCCATATTGGTCGATCGTAGGGTTTTATTTCAAGTGGGTTGAAGTTCTGATGCCATTTTTCCATATATACTCGAGGTGGACTTCTATCTCCCATATCCCCTCTTGCAAAACTTTTTCTTTTTCTTCTTCTGATACAAATACTACCACAAAGTAGCCTTAGGGTAAAAATTTGATTAGTGCTTGTGTTCAATAGGATTTTTTGATCCATTCTATTTCTTTTTATCTCTCAAATTTGGGCCTAATGCTTCTGCAAATAATTGCCATATCCTCTAAAATTCCTAGATCTTCCTCCACTTCATTAGATAGGTCTATATGCTATAGATGCTCTTTATTTTTACACTATCTTTTTGAAGGTGTGAGTTGTCCATCCTCCTCTATTTTATCTTTTTCCTTAGTCATCATTGGTTTCTTCATACTTAGTTTTGGTTGTTGATATATGGTTACTACAATCTTTTAGATATTCTACTTCTTTTTTGGTGTTACTTTGACTTTAGGTAGATTCGCTTGTGTTAGCTTTTGAAATTCGTGTATGTTTGTAAAGATATTCACATGAGAATTCACATAAGAGATCCACATAAAAAAATCACATAGGAAGTTTGCACGTAGAGCGCATTATTTTTTTATTTTTTTATAGTATCTCATTTCTTCTATCTTTAATATTAAACTAACATTTTCTCTTTTCATCAAAGGTAATTAAATAATTTTTTATTTTTTAATTATCTTAATCTTGTTATCATATTCATATTATCAGACAATTTTAATTATGCAATTAATTCATCACTTCTAATTTCCCCTCTAATATTAAACCTGTGGTTCTAGTAAATGATTTTCAAAAAATATTTAATGAGGGAACACTCCCCTTTTAAATAAATTAAAAATAATTTATTGAAATTAAATATTTTCCTCTATAATTAAATAAATTTTTAAAATTATTTAATTAGCTAACACTACTCTCTTAAATAAATTAAAATTAATTAAATTAAATTATTTTTTCCCTTTATAATTAAATATTTTTAAAAATTTTTATAGTTGGGGCTGGTGCCACAGTGTGATGGTTAAGTTGTGGAATTGTTGACATTACCACCAAGGTTCAAATCCCCACTAGGTTACTATGATCCTATGGTTGCACCTTTGTTAATCCAATGTGCTGGTGGATTGTGAACCACTTGTGCCAAACCCTCACTGTAAAACCCCGTCCCGCCACCTAGAGGACGATGCCCATTGCAGAAGCACAATTAATTTTTTTCTTATATGTATATGTATACATATTCTCCAGTATGTATATATATAATATATGTATATATTTATTTATCCAGCCAACAGTCTGAATGGACAATTATTTTTCTATAGAATAAATTATAGAAGAACAATTTCAAGAAAGAATTTCATGAGCTTCAATTCTCAAATTATAATTGAGGATCTCAATCTAATTACAGAGGTTTACAAAATATTCTGTTAAAATTTGATTCCGTACAGAGGATCTCTAATTTTCTTTTGTATCCATCTAATTCAAATGGTCAATTTACACAGAGGATTTTAATTGTTTTCTACAGAGGTCCCTCTTTCAGACAATCTTTTAAATAGAAAGAAACAAGAACTTCTATAGTATTTAAAATCCTTTCCTATCTTTTTCCAAATTGTATTACAATAATATAAACAACTTTTCAATTCATAATTCACAAAAAAATAGTAAAGGAACCTATTCCAGAAGAACTGTTGCCTCAATAAATGTTGTCGAGCTTCTCTATAGCCTCAATTTCCAGTGTAGCCAAAGCTTCCTTCAACGCAATTGCCTCCCAGAAAACACAACAATACACAACCAAGAATTCTACAGAAAAATTCTAAAATAAATCCTAAGAGAGATCCACAATTTCCTCACCAATTTTCAACAACCCACACGAAAACTCCCGTTAAACAACTTTCTTTACTTTTCCCAAAAAATTTCCTCTGAGAATGAATTTTCAACAATTAGATAACAAATTTTCTAGCTCACAGTTATCCCAATCAAAATATCTTTTCCCTCAACAACCCAAATATTTTCCATCCACATGCATTTAAATAAAATAAAACAATTTACTAATTGCAACCAATTTAAATACTCTTATTTATTTAATTACCATTTATTTTTAATAATAAAAATTACTCAACAACATAACTAAATTAAATTAATTAATTTACTTATTCTAAAGCCTTCACAATGATAATTCAATTAATTAAATATTTAAATCAAATACACATTTAATCTACCAAATTAAATTTGCACAATAATAAAATACCTAGAACAACAATGATAAGGCTAAGACCAAAAATCAAATTGACGACACACTGTACTAGGGTAAAGGTATGACTAGGTAGCCTGTTACTATCTCCCAATATTACTTTTGAGTAGTGGACACGCTTAGACCCGTGAAACTAGGTGAAGCTAATGTCCTGTACTTGCAATCCTGCAAACAAGCAAATGTTGTACATGTATACAAATAGCAATTCATACACACCGTGAAGAGAGAATCACATAAATCACAAGGCACTCACAAGCGAGTGATGCAATACCTTTCTCTTCACCAATACAATGTCACATCAACTGACGGGATAATATATCAATTAAACTACAATAAGAAAATATAGAAATTTCATCACAACTAAGCATCTATGCAAACATAAAGCATATTAACATAATCACCATGCATATAATGTGTCATCACATCAATATAGTCTATCATTGCTCCACTGTCAGTGATGGAATAACCATAACACAAAATAAAGTGTAACAAAGTATCTGAGTTGTCAAGAAACATAACAAATTAGAGGGATGTCACATCCTCCCCCCCTAGGATCAGGCTTACTCCTAGAAGCCTGCGAACAAGTAAGGGTAGAGTTATAGGAAAATTTCCTAAAGAAATTATTTATTTAAAAAAAAAAATTTCAAAACCCTGTGGGACACCTATACGATGAATTTGTTTTGAACATTATTAAATTGGAAATTGATTGTTAATTGTTTGGGGCTGGGTGGGTGCTAACCCCACAGCCGCGCCCACCATGGAAGCACTGGTTGTGGAGGCAGCGCCTCCATAGGTAGCGACCCCATTGGGGGGGGGGAGGTTGCATGGGCAGCAGCCCCAACCTTCCCTCATATGTGGTGCACAAGCCTTAACCTGCGATTTTCTATACATTTAAATTAAAATTAAATTTAATATATATAAAATGTATATTATGTATTTATATTATATATAATATATATTTTATATATTTTAGATTTGAAATATATATGTAATTTATATATATTAGTTTATAATATTTTAATATTATAACTAATATATGTAAATTATATATTTTGTATATATTTATTTAATGTGTGAGTAATACAATAATTATTTGAATAAGTATGATTAATTAAATTAAAATGATTTAATTGTTTTATTGTGAATTTGAGTTAATTTAATGAGTACTTGCGAAAACTAGAAGATGAACAATTAGTTTTATTTGTTGTTGAATTGTAAGTTGGAATTATATTTAAATGGTGCATTTTAAATATGCGAAATTCATTGTATTGGATTTAGGAAATCTGAATGATAACATTTCTTTAATTGCTTGAAGTTGTATTTATTTAAGTACATTTTTTTTGTAATTGTGTACTGGGGGGGAAATATTTGTTATTATTTGAATCTAAGTCTTCCAGAGTTGTAATTGTGAAAGGGTTGTGGTAACTTTAGTTCACCCTTTGAGATTTCTTGGGTAGTGCACATATTGAGTTTTAGTATTGGACATCCGTAGAGATGTGTTACCTTTTGAGGTGTGTTGGTTATTGTGGTAAGTTTTAGTGCACTATCTACCCTTGGTATGTAGTTTGAGCTATGTTTTGTTGATAGGGGAGTGACTTTAGCGAGGGATAGGACACAAAGTGGTCCCAGGACAACTCGTGTGGGAGTCAGTATAATCAAGTGGGAATTAAATAATCTATTAGCTTGACACATTTAACAAGATATTTAGCCTCACTCATTGGCTCAAGGGCTTGTATGAGACTTGAGATGAGTCGAGAAGTCCTGGAATGGCTAGATCGTTATCTTGTCTTCTCGAAGGATAACCGATTCAGCACTGGTGTGCATGTGGGGCTAGAATCATGAGAGGTTACCAGGATAACCCTAGAGGGGGGTCGGGACCTAGGAAGATCTCTTTTGGACAACCAATGCAACCTTTGTGATGACACTCCTCCTATGACAACAATCAATTTATTTGTATTGTGATTGTACTTGATTCTGTGATTTTGGAAGCAATGTGACCCTAGTTCTTGTTTATCTGTACTATGAGTATTTTTGTATGTTGCCTATGTCTAGAGGTAGTAGGTTTGTCTTGGTTACTTGTTACTATCTCCTAGCATGGGGGTTGGGCCTACGGGTACCATATGGCTGGGTGGTGTGCTTCTTCACTATTGAGTTTCTCTTCTTGTTCGAGGAGCTCGTGTGGTTCTTTGGAGTTGTTCTTCTCTTTCTTCATTGTAACTATGGATCTATATGTATAATTGTAGTACCTCAATTGTATTGAGGTGAACTTTTGTGATGTAATTGTAATAATATTTATGATCTATTCATTATTGGATTTAATGGTGTATTGGATGTTATGTGGTGTTGTATATGTGGAAATATGTTTCAATAAATTTCTATGTGTTAGATTTGTGTTGCAATGGTTTAATGCTTTGTTGTATGTTGTATCTTGAGTTTAATATTCTTATGCTATGGCTGGTTTAATTTTATAAGTAATGGGGTTACATGTAGATGCATTGCGTGTCCTAGATGATGTATGTGGTTAGAGTAGGATACTTTACTCGTCTTGTTTTAACTTTTAAGAAAAAAAATTAGTTATGCTTCCGTAGTGTGCATCATCCTCTAGGTTGCAGGATGGGGTTTTACACTCACTGGGCTGGTGTGCTTGCGGGTTTTCTACCCTCGTTTGGATACCATCTTGGTGGGTCAAGGTGGTTGTTGTATGTTAAGGTTTTGGGATGAGATCTCCCATTTGTGACCTCATTAATTCATAGATCCACTCAAAAATTGTCTATTGATAAAAAAAAATAGTTAGCTAACGGTCCTCTTATAAATAAATTACAATAATTTATTTGGGCAACAATAGGAAGATTTGATTTTGGCGTGATCACTAGCTTGAAAATCTTGCCCTTCAATCCTCACCTTCCTTGCTCCCTGTGGTCTGCCACTTCAAAGGCATGATGGGTGTCCACGTTTGTGACTACTTCGTTGGCACTGATGAATTTTACTCTTAGCAGCAACTTGCTCCACTAGCTCCCGAGTTCTCTGAGGCTTGCAATTCCCTGTCATTCAAACTCAACAGGTGGCCTATTTTGAATAATGCTGCTGATGATAAATTTGTGTGGAATCTTAATAGCAGTGGTGAGGTCATGGTCAAAGCTGCCTATAACTGTTTCTTTTGTGATGGTGTTTCATCCCCCTCTGTGAAGAGTATCTGGTGCAATTTGAGCCTTCTAAAAGCCAATGCTGTCCTTTGGATTGCCTGGAAGCGAAGAGCTCTTACATGGGACAGATTACAGAAGCTAGGAAAAGCTAGTCCCTCAAGATTTGTGTTGTGTTGGTGCGATGAAGAAAGCAATGATCATCTGTTTCTTATTTTCCCTTATGTGAGGAGGGTCTAGTCTCTATTCCTAAACCACTGGGGATTATCGTGGGTTCTCCCTAGGGATGTCCCCCTATTGCTTGATTATTGGACCCTGAAGATTAAGAGCCCGAGGCTGTAATTTATTTGGAAGATTGCTTCATCGCTGATCATATGGAATATCTAGCTCGAACATAATTGGAGAATATTTCTTGAATAGGAAAAGGTGGTTGACAGAGTTTGGGACTTGTTGGAGAGCTCCATGGTGGATCTTGGTCAGGTCCACAACAAGAAGTTCAATTCCATATGTTCTAATGGATTACATTGGGCCAATGCTTGGCCACGCTTCAGGTGGTTGACGACCAATACTCACACTAGGAAGTAGGATATGGCCAATGTGGATTGGGCGGCCCCTAACGCTGGCTAAATTAAGTTAAATATTAATGGTGCTGCAAAGTGCAATCCTGGGGCTGCTGGCAGTGGTGGTGTCTCTAGGGACTCAATGGGTCAACCTCTGGGACTCTTTGCTTCTGACTATTCCATCTCAACAAACAATTGGGTAGAAGCTTGGGCCTTGTGGAAAGGGCTTTCCCTTGCCAGGATTTGTGGCTGGAAGCGACTTTGGGTAGAAGGGGACTCAAAACTTTTGATTGAAGCCATATAGGGGAAGAGACCAAAGAACTAGAAGCTTGGCGCCATAGTGGAGGCTATAATATCTGTTAAATGTGACTTTGAGGATATCTTCTTCACCCACATTAAAAGATCTGGCAATCAGGTCATCGATTGGGCTGCCAATTATGGGGTCAATTTGTTGGCTAAGACTAGGGAGGTTGATCATGTTTGGTGGTCTAACTTCCCTTGTGCTGTCTACAAACTATTTCAGAATGACATCAAATTCCACCCTCCTTGACTTTGTTTCTGTCTACATTCAATGGTTTCAATTTTGATCTTGCCTGTGCCCCTTCTCTTTCTCGCTATTTCTGTTTTGTTTTCTCCTCCTTTGGCTTTGCCTCAACCGTATGGTCTCCCTATTTTCGATTCCTAGATCCTTAAACTAGTTTTTTTATAACAAAAAAAAATATTTTCCTCTATAATTAAATAAATTTTAAAAATTATTTAATTAGCTAACACCACTCTCTTAAATAAATTTAAAATAATTAAATTAAATTATTTTTTCCCTGTATAATTAAATATTTTTTAAAAATTATATAGTTGGGGCTAGCGCCACAGTGTGATGGTTAAGTTATGGAATTGTTGACATTACCACCAAGGTTCAAATCCCCACTAGGTTACTATGATCCTATGCTTGCGCCTTTGTTAATCCAATGTGCTCATGGATTGTGAACCACTTGTGCCAAACCCTCACTGGGTTGGTGTGCTTACGGGTTTTCTGCCCTCGTTGGGCTACCATTCTCATGGGTCAAGGTGGTTGTTGTATGTTAATGTTTTGGGATGATGTCCCCCATTTGTGACCTCATTAATTCATAGATCCACTCAAAAATCGTCTATTGATAAAAAAAAATAGTTAGCTAACGCTCCTCTTATAAATAAATTACAATAATTTATTTAAAGTAAATATTTTCTTCTAAAATAAAAATTAATTTTTATTTATTTCTCCAACTACCATTTTGAATTAAATATATTTATTTATTTAATTATTCTAATATTTCCCTCCTTTACCAAAATCAAATTTTAGTTCCTACTCTATCTTGAATTTTCCTATCCATTGATCTTTCAAATTAATCTCCACCACTAATCAAATGTTAAGTATAAATAAGAATATTTCATTTCATTCAAACACCCTAGTACTTTTATTATCAAAAATATCTCTAGCACTCTTATCACTATTAAGTATTGAAGCATTCAAGTGTTATCAAGTGTTCAAGAATTATCAAACATTAACAAGAATTTTCAAGCATTAGCAAGCATTAATAAGCATTATCATTGTCATTTATCAAGAATAGGTATCATTTATCTTTATCATTGTATAATATCATTATTTTTCTCTCATGGTTTGTTACTTTGAATAGAAAAATAAAATGGAGAAAATCGAGATCTTAGCTATGATGATTTTTCTTTCTATCTAAATTCTATGTTCTGAGCCAAGATCTTGAACTTCATTTTCTTGTTGTGAGAGTGTGATTTTTGCATTGTTGTTATTTGTGCTTCACATTTTCATCATCCAAAATATAATAAAATTAGAGAAAATATTTACAATCCTAAGAGGAAAAAAAATAGTTTATATATGATAGCATTGATACATTTACAAAGGTGGCTTATAGATATATTGTTAGACGAGATGTAATTTGAGGAGTTTCTATAAAAACATTCAAACTTGAGGTATTTAAAAAATTATATTTTTGAAAGAAAAATTTTAAAAAGAAAGGAATATATGTCAATCCAAGAGTTAGAGTTGTAAATAGGAAGGGAGGATCCATAGATTTAGTAAATTATAAATTTTATTTTTGATAATGAAGGATGTAACAATTAGATTTGATAAATTTCAAATAAATTAAAAAATATTTTGAGTTGGATAAAAAGGAAATGGTATAAATCAAAAGAAACAAATATAGTGTTGAGGAATTTTTTTATCTAAATCAAATAAAATTCCAAGAGGAATGTGTGGATGCTAAATCTGCAAAATGTTAAGCTTTGACAAGAATAAGTCAAGCAAAACACAACAAATCTAATATCCCTATGAAATATAACATCATGTTAGATATGCTAAATGAGAAATTAAAACAATAAGAAAAGATAAATAAGCATATAAACAATTCATGAATACAAATTTATCTCATAGTGGATTGGTGCTTCTATGGAAAGAAGCCCTTTCCCAATTCTTGATAAGCTCTAATGATGAAGATTGTTGAAGGATATGTCTAGGATCATGATGGACCAAAAAGTAGTGATATGATGGGTATGTGTAGGGTATGTGGCTGATGACTTTTTTTTACCCAAAATTGATAAAACGAAAATGGTTTTAAAAGGATATTCTTAGCTTTCCACCAATATAAACTATGCTTTACTTTGAATTTAATAAATAATTATTATTCATTTTCTATTTTAATTATGACTAAAGGCCTGATTGATAGGCTGATTGAAAAAAATATATAGCTTTCAAACGGTATCACACTTTTTGAATTCAAAACATGAGTCACATTCTATGCTTTGCATACTATAGGATTAAGAGAAAAAATATTTAATTTCATGAAGTTTCAACCAAGTTAAGATGGTCAGACATACGAGTTCTTATATTTTTTAAAATTTGTAATAAAAAAATCATAATTAATTATTTACATGGAAAAAAATTATAAAAAAATATGCATCACATCGGGACATGAGTCCTCTACTTATATCCAAAATATTATAAAAAAATATTATCATTTTATTGTGGTTAGGGTGGTTAGACAGACACCTACTTGTTTTTGAAATTTAAGTACTACATTGAAATTTCAAATTTTCACCAAATAGATTTAAAAAAAAAAACCTAGTAATTTAGAAACTAAATTCAATTTTCTACAGATTCTATTCTTACATATTTTTGAAATAATATAGATAACTTATTCAAATTTTTACGTCAAGTTTCCTAACTTTGATTTTTCTGAATTTTTCACCACTTAAGTTCCTGTTTTTTCCATGATGATCCTGCATATACCTTGAAGAAGCTATGAAGTGGGAAAAATTAGCTCTTAATTGAAGAGAGTAACTTTGCATGAAGGTTGTGGATGAGTTTTGTCGGATTAAATCAATGGAGATGATCTCTATTTATGGCCAAGAAGGATAAAAGAATGCCAAACATGAAGGATGTGGGACTAAAAACCAACCAATAGGAAGGAGCCACTTGTCAACTTGTGATAGGTTGAGGAATGAGCACATTTTCGTCAATGTGCCAAAGAGGGGGAGATTTGAAATTTGAATTTGAGAGTTAAATGCTAAGTTAAGTTTGACCTTTGGAAAAGACATGTAAGAGACATGTAAGACCTCTTAAATGCTTTGTTAGATGTACATGTCAAATTGGGGAGAGATACAAACTTGGAGAATATCCTCCCTTTATGCCAAGTTGAAAGTAAATAAAGGTTTTGATAAATCAATTAAATGCATTTTCATGTGCAAGTGGCAAAATCTAGAGAATACAAGTGATTAGGATTAGCATTTAATCATGGATTAGATTAATTTAGATGGTGTTAGGTGATTTTGACCCATTTGACTTAGATTTAGGGATTTAAATCAAATCAAAGGGAGATGAAAGGTGATAAAGATTTAGTTAAATAAATATTTGATTTATTTACCTAAGGGGGGTAATGATAGGATCAAATTAAATAAAGTTGATTTATTTAATTTAAATCGATGACCTTAGGAGATTAATCAATTAAACTTGGTTTATTTAATTGATGAGCAAATATGATTATGCATGATGTCAATTTTGCGTGTCTACATAATGAAATATGTGTGGAGGGACATGAAACTAGATAAAATTTTAGATTATGTTGTTGTATAGAAGGTAGAAATAATGTTTAATATGAGAGATAATCTTGTAAAAAAATGGAAAGCTTTGAGGAAAAGGATTTAGAATAAAATAAAACATGATTTTTGATGGTGAATAGAATTTTATAGGTATGAAATATAAACAATTAGGGGGTAATCCCACAATAATGGGTTACAATTTTTGGCCAAACTTGACATTAAAATCAGGATTTTTCACCAGACATTCACTTTCTTACACCTATAGTAGCTAAACCATTAAGGTTTTGAAGATGAATCAAACTAGTTATTTGTTAGATATTTTGTGTAGATTCTAATTATATTTTAAAAAATAAAATAAAAAATAAATTGTGAATCATTTTATTTAATTTTTAATAACTTATTTTTTCTACTAATCAACATTTTAAAAAAGTGATGTTCACTTCTGTGCACATAACTTTTTTTATAGATAGGATACAATTCTTATTTTTAAAATATAAATTTTTCACACCAATATCTAGGGGATGGATATTTTTTCATAATTTTTTGTTACATATATTTTTTTAATTAATTTTCCAAGTTAGCATAATTCTAATTTGGATAGAGGTGTACTTCGACACACATAACTTTTTTTGTATTCATTTGAATTAACTTATTATTTTTTTGTTGGAATAAGGACATCAATACCTAGGGTACATGTATTTTTTAGAATTTTTTTCTCTATTTTTCTATTTTTTCGTATGTGTGAAATAAAGAATTTGATGTACATTGAAAATCCTACATTCACAAGAAATAAGAAATAAATATAATAATTAAATTAAAAATATTTAAAATTATACTTTTTAGGAAGCTTATAATAAGGGATACAGGCTTACCAAGCATAAATTTTAAATGAATTCATTTGATCACTCAAAAGGTAAATCAAAAGTGGTTTTTTATCAGCATTTTGATAGGTGTAGAGGAGACTCGATTATAGGTATGGTTTAAATATAACAAGGTTCTATCCAAGGGGGTTTGATATAAGGGGGTTTGATCAATCCCTCTTTAATTAAAATAATTTAAATGGAACCTTTAAAGTCATAAATCATTATATTTTCTAAAAATATGTGATTTCAGGAAAAAATCAGGATGTCCCAAAAAGTGTAACCCATTATTGTGGTAGCACCCTAGGATATATGTTAGAAGACTTTAGAATTCATGTGAATGATAAGGATGAAATAGGTGGAGATACTAGACTTGTAGAAATAACACGTGAAGAATAATTTAATATGTACAAGGTAAGAAAGATTAAGATTGGATAAAAATTAATAAAATAAAAGAGGAATAACAAGTTATAGTAAGGTATGAAGAGGTTGTACTTCAAATGGTGCAAGAATGTAAAAATTGGAATTGATAAAAGTAAAAAGGCCATAGAAATAAGGACTAGTAAAGTTTCCAAGAATGAGAATTATTTTATAAAATCCATATGTAGTAGTGATAGATTTTATGGTGCAATTAACTAATATATGAATAAGTTAGAATATATCCTTTAGAGTTGTAGAGGATGATTTGTTAAGACAAATCAAGTTGAAGAGTTTGCTATGTTACAAGGCGATAGCTAATTATTGGTGGATATTAAGGGCACATATATATTTATATGATAAAAATATAAATGAGAGATCATATGTAATGGAAGTAATTGATATCTAGAAAGGTGAAAGATTGAGATTCTAGTGGAAAGATAGGGGATTCTATTATAAATTGAGAATAAATGATAATGGTTAGGATATATAAGTAGGTAATATTTTATGTATTGGAGGAAAGGAATAAAAATACAAAATAAAAAAAAAGTTGAATTTTTAAGTTGGGGTATGTCCTTATTCTTTTAAAGTCTTGTAGGGGTGGAAGGAGAAGGAACATCTTCTTGATAAAAAAATACTTGTTATATTTTAAGGTTGCATTAATCTTGGTTTCTATTGAAAATTTAATTTTATCACCCAGACCTTATTTTAAATTAGTATTCTCACAAATGAATTAACCCATGTGTCATATGCAAGATCAACCTGGGGTGTAAGATAATTTTTTTCACCCATAGTATCTTATTAAACTTTTTTATTCACTTTAAGGTTTTAATTAATATAAAATTGCCACCAAATATCCTACAATTCTTCATTTTAATTACATATATCACCTCAAACTTGTAAGAAATTTTTTAATTTCTAGAATATTCTATTTGGAAATAAATGCATAAGATTTACATGTGTACACTCAATTTTTCTATTCCTAGCCTAATAGTATTTTAAATTTTATAATATTAAAGAAACATATTAAAATGTACACTAGACCTAATAGGCCTTATGGTAAATACTACGTTGATATCTATTAATCTATCATTACCTCATTCAATATAGAAAATGAATCTATGTATTTTATAATCTATTGAGTTTTACACCATCTTGGGATTGAGAAATATTAATTTTATGAAAATAAGATGATATATAAAAATTATTGAAAAAAATGGTTTAAAAGTAGTGAATAATTTAGAAAGATAGTGGATGTATAGTTTGGATGAGATTTCATTATAATATTTTAAAATTTTATAATTTATCCATTTGTAGTTAGATAATTAAGGTCTAGCATGTTGAAATCTAATTTTGAATAATCATAATGTTGTTATGACTATATATGAGTAAATAACGTATTCTACTTTATTAATTCTTTTTCATTTTTTAATGTATTCATTTATTGGTTTTATGGTTAAATAATCCTTTATTGGACCCTCTAGTAATGTTTTTACCAAGGAATTTTTATTTAATTATATTTAATCCAAAAGGTACAATATTAATGGATTTGATATGCTTTTATTTTCTAAATATTTTATCATCCTTTATTTTTTGTTATTCTTGATAGACTATAACAAATACCAACTCACTAATAGTTATCTCTAATTTGAGGTTGAAAAACTTGTCTATATGACATTTGTTCAAAAAAGATGCTATATTTATTCTCCTTTCATATGTAACAAGTCATCACTAATAAGAAAATAAGCAACATGATTGAGATGATGGTTTTTAGTTGAATAGATTTCTATTTTATAAAAAATTACATAATTTCATTTGAGAAAGGACTTGTAGAGTCATGCCTAGCAAATGACTACTTGATATATTTGTAAATGGTAAAATTACCAAAATATTTATTTCTATTTATTCAATATATTTTTATATGAGACACCATAAGACATATTCAATTTTATATGTTCTAAGTATTTCTTTAGTGAGTATTATTTATCTAGATCTATCCAAGTGAAATATCCCTTTAGCTAGATATAGCTTATTCCACCATTTGGTCATGGAATATCAAATTTTGGTCAATAGAGAAGTGACCGTAGAATACCTAAGTTTAATGGTATATCTACTTAATTTTGAGAAATACTATTATTTATTGTCTTTTCCTCTTCCTTTCTTATGAATATTTTGAAATAAAATTAAGTTATCCTCAAATTTTTAAATCATATTTATAGTTAGAATAATATTTATTAACTATCTTCATTTACCCGCTAGTCATTTACTTACAACTTTCAAAGTTAGATAATATTTTACTCTAATAATCTATTTTGAAGAAAAAAAATGTTGTGTTGCATATATTTTCTCTATTTTAGACTAGAATGATCCCCTTCCACAAATTAAGCTAAAATTTTATATTTTTTTACCATTTCTTGTTAACGATGTTATGGTATTAGTGACAATTGACTTACAAGGAATTATGTATTGTTTGAAAGATAAATGAAATATTAGATGAAATAGAAGTGTTTTACATTAAAAAAGGTTTCAAATTATTTTAGAATTATGAGAAATCCTATTACAAAGTCAAAAGGAAGAATAGTGGTTAGGACGTAGAAGCTGATAATATCTTGTGATATGGGGCCTAGGAATGACAATATAAGGAAATAAGAAGAGTGAAGATAAGTTGAATACATGGAAGTTGGGGTATGTCCTTGTTCCTTAAGCAAGATTCATTAAAGTGGAAGGAGAATCTAAAC
Organism: Sequoia sempervirens; assembly: GCA_007258455.2. Lineage (NCBI taxonomy): Eukaryota > Viridiplantae > Streptophyta > Pinopsida > Cupressales > Cupressaceae > Sequoia > Sequoia sempervirens. The sequence continues at coordinate 218,112 of VDFB02124525.1, read as the reverse complement.
AATATCTTTGTCCAAATTCCTCATTATGTGTTGAGGATGCATTGACGTTGGTTTCTATCCAAAATGGCCATTCTATCACCCAACCCTTATTTTCAATAATTATTTTCATAAATGACACATTTATAATAAAATATTATCCTAGGATCTAAGAGAAGTGTTCCTTCACCCAAAGTATATTGTTATTTTTTTCATTAATTATTTTTATATCATATTAAATAGTAACAAAAGATGCTACCATATTTCATTTTTGTTATACATATCATCTCATAGGTGGGATAATATGATTTTTTATAGAATATATATTTTGAGAAAGTGAGAAATTCAACTTGTGATCTATTATTGTGCTAGAAAGCATTAAAATTGCTTTTACTATTTCTAACCTATGATAGGTATTCTAAGTTTTTAATAATAAAGGAATGCATTAAAATATACACTAAACCACAGAGGTCTTATTGTAAAACCTACATCAAGGTATATTCATCCATAATTATATAATTCACTCTAGAATATGCATCTACATGTATTTTTTATAATACATTAAGGTTGCATTACCTTGTGATTGATTGAGATTAGTTTTATCAATGAAATCTAATACATAAATGTAGGAGTTGATAGTAAAATCCAAGAAGCTAATAGTGAGCTTGCATAGCGTAAGATCACTTGCAAAAGAAAGAACCTTTAGAAAGAAAATATGTAAAGAGTTCTAATAGATTGGTTGATATTAATGCAATAATGTACAATTATCAATATGAATCAATGATAGTACATCCGTTAATATAAATGTATCATGTAAATGAGGTCTTTCTCATGTAGTCAAGGTAAGAGATAGGATTAGGAAAGATCATAACTAGTGTTTTAATCATATGAAATGTGGTAAAAATCATTAAATGACCTAGCACACAAGAATTAAATAACATAAGATAAGATAAAATCTAATAACAACTAAGACTTATAGAAAAATTTCATAGAAGAAAGTAAACATAACATCTAAATAGGACCTACTAGGTGAACCATATAGGTAAAACACCTTAGTGTTCATACCAACACTCTCTCTTAAGTACAAATTAGGGATAAGTAGAAAAATGAAAAAAAAATGTAGATATGATGTAAGGATGCATTGATGATGAGGCTTAACTACTAATCCATGTTAGGTATTTATTTAGGAATAATCTATAATAAATGGAGGAATCAACGTAATACCCCAAAGGACTAGATTAAAAAAATATATACAAACAATATCCCACAAGAGGAAAATAGAGAGACTAAACAACCCCCCACACCAAGTAATATACTATAGAAATTTGTTATAATCATTAAGATAAAACATGATTTAATGCTTACAAACTTATTTCCTCCCCTTGGGAAGAAACAAAACTAGTACACATGTAGGAATGCTGCCCATTCCAAATAGGAATTGATAGGAAGAAGTATGCATATTTATGATGATTTCTCTTAAATTTACTCATGTGTCACCATGTCCATGGAAGATGATTCCAAAATAATTTCTTTTACATACTCATTCAATGATGAAGGAGACAATCTATAATTAACTCATAACTAATGAACACCAAGATCCAAATATGATGATCAATTTATGCATCCCGGGTTCTAATGGAGGAAGGGAGCATGTGAGTCAAGGGTTCCTACATGTGACATGATACCTTAGGATGGTTTTAAGCCATCAAAGGAGTATTTTCTACCTTTCATTAGCCCTTCAAAATCCTTGGTATCATTTCACATTTTCTGGTTTTTGATTTTCATACGTGTTCATTTTCTTGCATATTGTCTCTAGTTCTCATTATCTTCTATGCTCTATGCAATATCTAAGAACCCTCAACCCTCCTCGACCTCAATGATGTAATAATTATTCACCACTCTTCTATCAGTTCCTTCATTCTAGTCATGTACAAGGGAGCTTGATGGAATTAAGTGATTCAAATCTTGGAAAACTACTAGATGATTGGCAAAGAGGTTTAATTGCTAACCCTAGGGACCCTTCAAATAATTTTGGAAAATATTTTAAGGAAATTGTTGTAAAAAGTGAAAGGTCTTTCATTCCTATGAAAAAAAGGTTTATCATGGTTGGTGATGGCAACCATGGAGGTGACCTAAAAAATGAAGGAGGAAGAGGTAAGATCCCTTCTCTTAACCCTAGGAAAGATTACTTTATTCCTAAAGCCAATATGGCCAAGGTCTTTGAAAATGAAGAAAGAAGGTTAAAGAATAAAGCAATTATCTTTGTTTCCCTATATTTTAATAAAATTCCTTAATGGATATTTTTGGATGATTGGATTATAAATGTATGAAATAAAAGACTAGGGCTATAATACTAATTTTGTAGAATGATTCAAAAAGGATTATTTTTGGTATTTTTTTAAAATTGTGAATTATTTAGAAATAAGCTATTGAGGAAGAATTATAGACAGTTGTAAATTCAAATTTTAGGGTTATAGCTTGGTCCTTGAACATGATAAATGAGGAAATCCTAGAACTTTCCTACCCCAGATGGATAAATTGTGAGAATGCTCTATCATTACTATGGGTGGTCTTGCCTTAGTCTCATAGTACGAGAGAGCCATTAGAGTGGAGGAAACTAGAAATACCCTCCTTCACATGGATACACTAATTCTTCTGTTAATCACTCTTGAGGTAGAAAATTTTGAGGAAATCGAGCTTGAAATTGAAAGTACTATTTTAAACTACAAAATTTAAATTATAGGGGGTGCTAGTACTTGCTTTCTTTGTAAGGAGGGGCATAGAAGGAAAAATTACCTAATTCTTAAATATAAAGGGAAAAATGGTATAGTTTGGCATGAAGAGCCTAATTTTAAGAGAATAGATAATCCTGAAATGCTAGTGAGAGGGGATATTGAGGGAAATAAAATATTGGAGGGCTCCTAAGACCTAAAAATACCTAAAATAGAAACCCTGACCTCAAAGAGGGGAATAATGATTCCAATAATTCTCATCAGGTTAGTTTAGGAATTGAAATAGACTTAACTCTCAAGGATAATGATTTGATCTTAGGGAAGAAAAAAATTGGAATAAAATAAGTTTAATGTGGAAGTGGAAGGGGCTTCGAGGAGAACATATCAAACCCTAACTTAAATTTTTTGAGACCTTCTTAACTGAGTAAGGAAATAAAAAGCTTGTTTAAGTGTAAATGGGAAAAGGAACAAATTTTTTTTGTACGGCATAAGAAAAATACCCAAGAAATTGTAATACATAAAATTAAACAACAAATTGTAATCAATAAAAAGATATTAAAAAAAACTTTAAACCTAGAATGGTAAAAAACGATAACAATGGTGTTGAGTCAGCTCATGATGAGAATCAATTTAAAACAGAAAATAAAGGTGTAAAATATGGAGAAGATGCTACAAATAGCATGAATAACACCAGAAAAGAAAAGATATTTCATCCCGTTATCTAGAATGTAGAACATAAAATTATGATTCTAGAGACTCAACAAGGAAATTTAATCAAAGAGGATGAATCCTCTATCTTAGGAAAAGAAAATAACAAAGAAGCTCATATGAAAGGAAAATCTCCATTTGTAATAAATAAAAATGTTGAAGATTCTCCTCAGTTTATGGTAGATTTGTGGAGTACATTTCCCCCCCTTAGATTGGTCATGGTCTTGGAGAACCATTCAAATAGTATTAATAATAAATTTATAGAGTCAAGAGAAGAATCCCTAAAGGAGCATAATCCTCTTGATAAGGTTTAGCACTCAAATAAAATGGCTAGGGATTGTACTAATTGTAAGCAACATCCTAAAACCCAAATAATTTTAAATAAATTAGGACCAACAAGAGATAGTAAGAATTTAACCAAAGAAAAAGTCATAGAGTGGCATGAAAACCAAGAGAAATTGAACAACAATCCCCAACATGAGGAACATGCAAAAAATGAAAGATATGATGGATCCTCTATGAATAATTGGCTAGCAGTAAAAAGAAGAATAAGGATGAAAAAATAAAATGAGGACTATGTCCCATATTAGAAGAATAAGACAAGAAAGGTTGTTCTTCCTAAATTATTTGAAGGGTTTAGGAACTTGAGAGAAGGCCCAAAAGAAATGAATTTTGATGACCTTTAAGTGCGTTTCTTGGAACATTAGGGGACTAGAATCCCCAAATAGGAAGTACAACATAATAAGATTCTTAAATAAAGAAAAGAATAAGGATGCAATTCTGCTACAAGAGGTCAAAGTAGTTAATTTTAACCTTGAATCAAATCTCGAATTTATATGGAGGGGTTCCTCCCACTATGCAAAAAAGCATGAGAAGGGAAAAGGTGAGGATATAATCCTACCTTCCAATAGTTGGGAAAATCGGTGGAAGCACATGATGGAACCTCACCATGCAATAGGGTAGTATGAGCTATAATTGGAAAAGATAGTAAGAAATTTTGTATTTTCTCCATTTATGCCCCAAAAGGTTATAGAAAAAGATGTGAGCTTTGGGAAATTGGATGAGACACATACAATCTATCTATCTTAGATCATAGGGGGCGATTTTAACATGATAGAGGATCTAGAAGATAAATATTGGGGATGCAATATGGGGTGGAAAGGAAATGAAAGATATTTTTGGCTTAAATGAAAAAAAAAACCTAAGCTATTTGATCCTATAGAGGGATCACACAAAAATAAAAGAATAACATTTGGTTCACATGATGCAATTATCAAAAAGGAAATAAAAGGGTCTATTGAAGGTTGGATAGATTTTATGCTAATAAGGGGATTTATAGTAGGATGAAAGTGATCCCTTGGACACTCTTGGACCACCACCTAGTTGCTGTTAAAATATTACTAGAAAGGGATAATATTGATGCATTAAAGAAAGATAAGAAGTTATTATTGAATACAAGTTTCTTGGAAAATGAGGATTGCAATGATGCATTGTTTACTATTAGAGAAATAAAAAAATGGATGCATAAGAATCTCTCCTACATTGAAAGGTGGAATGCCAACATAGAATCTTGGAAAAAAGTCTTCCATATAATTGGGGAAAAAAAAGAAAAAGATTAGAGGAGAAAAGAAAACTCACTGCTTGATAAAAGCTTCTAAAAGATAAAGGATTGCTACAAGAGGACCCCAAGAACCTAGAGATATTTAAGGAGATGACAAAAATAAAAAGGGAACTAAGAAAAATTCAAAACCAAAAGGATAAAATGGTAAAATTGAGAGAAAGGTTAAATTGGGCTGTCCATGGTGATAGATGATCTAATAACTTCTTTAGATTATTAAAGGACAAGGAATCAAAAGAAAGGATCAATACAATTTGGCAAGAAGAAGAGCTAGTAAAGGACCCCAAGAAAATAAAAAAAATTCTTCTTCCAATTCTACAAATATGTTTTTACCCTAGAATGTAACCACTCCCATTTTATAAAAGTGAGAGAGGATTGCAAGAGGTTGATCCCCATGGAGATCTTAGCTCAAGATGTTGATATGTTGAATAGGAAATTATCAATAGAAGAGATTAAAAAGGCTATTCGAGCTGTGAATAATAACAAATCTCTGGGTGTCGATGGAATACCTTTGAGTTCTATAAATAGAATATTGAGTGGATATGTGATGATCTCCTTCAATTGTATAATGAGGCTACAAAATTTGGCTCTCTAGGAAAAACTATAAACAAAGGGATCATCAAGTTAATTCCCAAGGATGGAGATAGAGCCTTAGTAAAACATTGGAGGCCCATAAAACTCTTGAATGTCTCCTATAAAATATTTTCTAAGGCCATTTCTTTGAAGATTTTAGAAATCCTCCAAAAGATCATCAACAATACCCAAATGTGATTTATAAAAGGAAGGTATATACTTGAAAATATGTTGACAAGTTGGGAAGCAATGGAGTGGGCTAAATCTTCCAACCAAAATATAGGAATGTTGTTGGTTGACTTTGAGAAGTCTTATGAAAAAGTTGAATGAACTTTTATAGTGATCGTACTAGAAGAATTTAACCTCCCAAAGAGGATTTTACAAATGATTAAAGGCCTAATGAAGGATGCAACTGCTCAAACTAATATAAATTGGTCTTTGACAAAGCAATTTGAACTTCAAAGATCTATAAGGCTTGGTTTCCCTCTAGCTCCCTCACTATTTGTAATTGTAGTAGATGCACTACATTATATTCTAAGGGACCTATTATCAAGCCCTAAAGTTAAATGGGTAACTCTTCATTTGAAATAATGATGAACTAAGGGTAAGTGAAAAAATTGGGGGGCCAAAAAGTGGGCTTAAGTGGCCACTTTTTTTCTAAAATCAGGAAATACCAACCTTTGATGTGAAATTGAGGATAGTTACACTCAAAATTTTGAGATGAAACAAAAATAAGGATCGTAGTGCTCCGAGTCTACTTTCTAAGATACTAATTTATTTTAAAAATGGTTGAGATTAAGGGGTTTAAAAGAGGGACCCACAAAAATTGGTGTTGTTTTTGTTAGAAAAAACATAACATAGCAACTTTTGTGGGAACGTAGCATGGTGAACTTTTTTTTAGTATTTTTAAAATCACTTTAGTGAGAAATTAGCTAATAGTATGTAGTTGATGCACGATTTTCTAATAAATTTTTAATGAATATTTGATTTTTTACTAATTTTCAAAGTGGACACTTCCTAAAAAATAGAATTTTGGCCGTGCTACCCCTACAAATTTTGGAATCTAATTGATTTTTTTATTTTTATTTTAAATTTGTAGAATGGAGTCTAGTTTCTAAAAATGTAATTTATTTGAAATTTTTATGAAGGTTAATTTATAATGAAAAAAACACCAAACAATGCTTTTTCCCAAAAAAGATACACACAAACAAAAGAAATTATAGATCAAAGGCTTAACATTGTCAAAAAGTGAAAAAATTACATCGTTGGATAGCTAAGAGAGAGCCTAACATTACCCAGGTGTTTTATTTGTTCGACATTGAAACACATGCAATCTTGATGGTGAGCACAAAACCAATTATGTGAAATATTGTAGAATTTGCAAAAATACGTCTATGGGTTTTGGAAAGGCCCTCCAACTCTTTAGGTTGGTATTCCAAGGTAAATACCAAGCCCAAGGCTTGGGGATTCCCAAAGAAAGATATAATGCAAGCATGTTATAACACGATCATGTTATATCCTAGTTTTCACATGGATTTTTGGATTTGTGAAAGACATGTCTAGCAAGACATAACATGAGCACTTTATAACACGCTTGTTTTATGTCTTGATTTATGTTAAATGCTACTCTATTGAATGTATGTTTGTATGTACATGTATGCTTGTATGTCGTGTATGTATGTATGCATGCATGCTTGTATGTATGTATGTATGCCTGAATGTATGTATGTATGCCTATATGTATGTATGTATTTAAGATTGTATGTACATATGTACATGTATGCTTGTATGTATGTAGGATTTTATGTACATATGTATTATGCTTGTGTCTATGTAAGTATATATGTATTTATGTATGTCTTTAGAGGGAGGGGGAAGTTTAAGAGAGAGAGAGAGTTGGTAGGTAGGGTGGGAGGGAGAGAGGGAGGGAGAGACATGAGAGAGAGAGAGAGATAGAGAGAGAGAGAGTCTTGAGAGAGGGAGAGGGGGTGGAAGGGAGAGACTAAGAGAGAGGGAGTGGGGGAGAAGGGATCAGAGTGAGAGTTTCTTAGCTAGGTAGGGTGGGAGGGATAAAGGGAGCTAGAGAGGGGAGTGGGAGAAAAAGAATTGAGAGAGAGGGGCAAAGAGAGAGAGAGGGAGAGAAAGAGAGAGTTATGTAGG
>VDFB02124525.1:147499-209683 GCA_007258455.2 Sequoia sempervirens | reverse complement strand
TAAGGGTTGAGGGTATAGGGTTGAGGATTAGGGTAGATAGGGAGGGATGGATGGAGGGAGATATGGAGGGAGAAGTGATATAGAGAGGAGAGAAGATGAGGGAGGAACAAAGATATATGAGGGTTGAGGATCTAATGTATAGGTTAGAGGTTTGAGAATTGAGGGTATAGTGTTGAGGACCTATAGGGTTGATGGGTTAGGGTATTGGGTTGAAGGTATAGTGTTGAGGGATTAGGGTTGATGGTAGAAGGTTGAAGGTTGAAGGGTTTAGGGTTGAGGGTTAAGGGTTAAGGGTAGAGGGTTTAGGGTATAGGTTTGAGGGTATATGGTTGAAGGTTAGGATTGAGGGATCGATGTAGAGGGTAGAGGGTAGAGGGTTTAAGGGTTTAGGGTTTAAGGGTTGAGGGTTGAGGGGTTAAGAGTTAAGGGTTGAAAATTGAGGGTTGAGGGTTTAATGTATAGGGTAGAGGGTTTAAGGGTTGAGGGTTGAGGGTTTCAGGTTGAGGGTAGAGGGTTAAGGGTATATGGTTGAGGGATTAGGGCTGATGGTCCAATTTTTAGGGTAGAGGGTATAGGAGTTGAGGGATAAGGGTTTAAGGGTTGAGGGTTGAGGGTAGAGTGGAAGCAGCAGGAAGGGAAGGGAATAAGGAAGGAGGGTTTAAAAGTTGGAGGAAGAGTGTGGAAGGAAGTGGATGGAAGAATTGAGGGAGGGATGGAGGAAGGTGGAGGAGAGGGAGAGAAGAGAGGTGGATAGATATAAGGGAGGGGGATTCAATATATAGGTTGGATGACTCATAGGGACTGGATGGGAAGGAGGGTGGAATATGGATTGGCTGGGGAGGGCAGCTGACTCTAAGAGCTCTTAGGGGTCTAGGGGCCATGGGTCAAGGGCCGAGGGTATGAAATGGAGGGCATAGGCTCTGAGGGCAGGAAGGTTTGAAGGACTAGGGGCTGAGGGGTCCAAATGTAGAGGGTTGAGGGTATAGGGGGGTTGAGGGGTTTGGTTGGAGGGCTGACAATTGAGGGTTGGAGGGAAGGAGGGTGGAGGGTTTGAAGGAGGGGTTGAGAACAAGGGGGGAGAGACTCCAAGATAGTGGAGAGAGAGAGAGAGAGAGAGAGAGAGAGAGAGAGAGAGAGAGGCAGAGAGGGTGAGATAGGAATGAGAGATAATGGAGGAAGGGAGAGAGAGAGAGAGAGAGAGAGAGAGAGAGAGAGAGAGAGAGAGAGGAGAGAGAGAGAGAGAGAGAGAGAGAGAGAGAGAGAGAGAGAGAGAGAGAGAGAGAGAGAGAGAGAGAGAGAGAGAGAGAGAGAGAGAGAGAGAGAGAGAGGGAGAGAGAGAGAGAGAGAGAGGAGTGAATGATTGATAGAGACTCGAGAGAGGGAGAGGGAGTAGGAGGTAGAGACTTGAGAGAGAGAGGGAGGGAGATAGAGGGTAGAGGGTAGAGGGTTTAAGGGTAGAGGGTAGGGTATAGAGAGAAAGGGAGAAAAGAAACATAAAAAATCAACTTTCTCATAACATGAGCGTGTTTTGAAGTAGTAGAGATATGACTGTTATTTTAGGAAGACATAACTTGCTCATGTTATAACACAAGCACATTTTTTCTTGCTCTAAAAATGGTTGAAAACACAATATACCCATGATATCAAGGCCCACATTCTGCATATTCTCCTGGTTTTGTTCGTGTTCTCACAAAAAAAAGCTTTTTGATGATTTTGTGAAGTGTGCATGCAAGTTTTTCACATTCCACCACCTTTTTCATGATATTTCCACCACCTTTGCATGAAATAGAAAAAAATTCACATTGAAAGGCATATAATATCAATTCAAGTCTAAATTCCATTGAAGAGTGATATAAAATTGAAGTTTGGAGGGGAACAAGATTTTGAAAAAGTCAAAATGTTGAGAAGTTTGAAGAAAGAAGCAAAGGCTACATAATTGGGTAAAACTCCATTCAAAACTCTGATTTTTAGGTATGTGAAGTCTTTACACATTTTCTTTCATTCTATTTCAAGGCTTGCTTTGATTTTTTATTTTGCATATTCCATGTTGATCATTGTTTGTTCATCATTATAACCTTAGCTTGTCAATGCACATTTTAAATTACATAATTATTTACACTTTCCAATTAAATTTTTAAACCATATCTCTTTGAGGAATTTGGTTAAACAATTGACTTACCTTGTGTATGCTTCCACATTTTGTATACGCATATATATGAAAAAAGTTAAATAAGTAAAATATACATCATTTCTCAATCCTCTACTATGGATGTGCATACCATTCTCTAAAGCTTTCATTTTTCTATAGCCATGGGAGATGTTGGGAGATGTAGTTGAATTTGGTTTTACACCTACAAATTGCATATACTTGAAAATATATTTTTTGCATATCCTTTAATAATTCTAGTCCATGAGGACATATCTTAGTGAGGTATTTTATCAAACAAATATACCATGAAGCTGATTACCTTGTCTATGCTACCAAATTTTCCATCCATGTATTCCAAATCATTTTATCAAACAACATAGACAAGGCAATTAGCTATTTGAAGAAATGCCTCAAAGAAATGGGGTCTCACAGTGATGTGTTTTTTATCAAACAACTGATTGCATTGTCTATGCTACCAAATTTTCCATACATGTCTCCACAAAATTGGAATATAATCCTCCCACATTGATAGATCTTTGAAACTATTATGGTTTTAATTTCTATTGACAAAACACTATCTTGTCAATGTGGTTGGGTTGACAAAGTAGGGGCAGCGTGAGAAAATTCCTTTTAGAAATGGGGTCTCACGGTGACGTGAGACCCCATTTATAAGAGGAATTTTCTCATGCTTCCCCTACTTTGTCAACCCTACCGAATTGGGTACATCACTGTGAGACCCCATTTCTATGAGGAATTTTCTCACGCTGCCCCTACTTTTTCAACCCTACAGCATTGGTAAGCTAGTGAGCTCACTAGCTTGCCAATGATACCACTTTTTGCATACATGTCTATGAAAAAATTATTGTCAAACATTTCGCATGCCTTGTCCATGCTTCCAATTTGATCCTATCTTGTAATCATGGAATAACACATGACCACATTTATTCAAGGCATTCCATCCAAAAAAATCATGTGAGCATTGGCAAGCTAGTAAGCTTACTAGCTTGCCAATGCAGTAGGGTTGACAAGGAAGGGGCAGCATGAAAAAATGCCTCATAGAAATGGACAAGGCATGCAATTTTTTTGGAAATAATGTTTTCATATACATGTATGTAAAATGTAGTAGCATTGGCAAGCTAGTGAGTTCACTAGCTTGTTAATGTGGTAGGGTTGACAAGGTAGGGGCAGCGTGAGAAAATGCTCCATTTCACCATGAGAACCCATTTCTATGAGGCATTTTCTCATGTTGCCCCTACCTTGTCAACCCTACCTAATTAGAAAGATAGTGAGCTCACTAGCTTGCCAATGCTACCACATTTTTCATACATGTCTACGAAAACATTATTGTCAAAAAAATCACATGCCTTGTCCATGCTTCCAATTTGAGCCTATCTTGCAATCATGACATGCCACATGACCACATTTCTTTAAGGAATTCCATCCAAAAAAATCATGCAACATTTTTCTATGCTAGAAATACTCTTCTATAGGATGATTGTAAGTATATTTTATGAAGCCTTGAATGACATATTTCATTTATTTGTATGGATTCATTTTTTTGGAACTAATATTTATCTCATTACCATGCTACAGGTAAAATTATCCACCATGCTGAGGAAATTAAGAAGGAATAAACCAACAGACAAAGAGTATGAAACTAATAAAAAAAAATAGAGAATGGATGAGGGGATATAGCTAGAAGAAGAAATTGGATATGATTGATGAAAAGAAGCCAATTGAAGAGGAACCTCAACCATCAAAAAGAGAAAAAGAATTTGTGGCATAAAGGGAACGAATGCAAAAGCATCATGCTAAGAAAGGATTGCATATCGTAGTTGGAGACACACCCTCTACCACAAGTGAATAGGAAGGGACACCATTAAGCACAAGTTAATATGGAGGGACACCATCTATTGCAAGTGTATATGGAGGGACACCATCTACCACAATTGAATATGGAAGGAAACCATCTACCATAAGAGAATACGAAGGGACACCATCCACCACATCTCAAGTTGAGAGTATATCATCACTTGGATTTGATGAAGGTATGCCATCATCCCCATGTCAATATCAAGATATATTGTCTATTCCACCCTCAATCAAAGGTACACAATTTAGGTGATCTCACTTAAATATTGATGAAATTCCTAATGTTGAGATGTATGTACCTAGGAGAACACCACCTAGAATTTTGCGTAGAAAGAAAAAGTATTTGATTAATATTGATGAGGATATTTTGCAACACATGGAAGGTAAGATTCAAGCACACATTTGTAGAAGATATGCTGATATGATTTGGAAATTGTTCTTTGAAAGGCTAAATGATACTGCAAGATGTTAACTATTTGTTGAAATGATGCGAGGTCTAAAGTATAAAAACATCATGAAGATTCTTGGGTTGAGAACACCAAATGCTTCAAGTGAAAATACTATTGTGAAGAATCTAATGGATGCTTATGAGAGTGTGGGTAAGACCTCACTCTCAAAGGATAGTAATGTCACTTGATGTGTCATTACATTGAATTTGGTAAGTAGTAAAACAAGGAGATCTTGTCTCATTAGAAAGACGAGTAAACAGTTGAGAATTAACAGAAATTTTTTATCAAGAGCCCTTCAAAGGAGACAAAGAATTGAGGGCACCGATTCAAATTAATTATGGGAATTCTTGGGGAGAATCCCATGTAAAGATAAACTAGTTGTTGAAGCATTGAGAACACTAATTTAAGAGTATTGGAAGAATAACACAAGGCCATCTATGAATCAAAGGGATGTAGTAACAAGGAGAATTGGTAGTCAGAACCGTGAGCCACATACAAAGCATTTTTTGGATATGACTCAAACCCAATTTTCTCATAAATTTCAACAGGATTATCTTCAAATTCAAATTTGTCAAAGATATTTTGAAATGATTAAACCTTTTTATGTGAAGATAAATCACACGCACACTACTTTTTGTTGTAGATTGCATATTGAATTCTCTAACCATTATGATGTTTATCATTCTATATGTTTAGATTTGCATACTAACAACGTTTTGCAGGATTGTGGCATACAAGCCCCACCAATATCTTCAAGAGAGTTATCAAAAAAATTATGTGAAATAGAGGATGGCCAAATATTCTACAGGAAACTATGCTTGGATGGTTCATGTCAATGTTGTGGTGGCTTGCAACGTATGCCATTATGTCAATATATAGAAAGAACACATGGAGTGGGACAAAAACTAGAAGAGTTCATGAAGTATAAAATAGTGGCATACATTACAAAAGATGGTAATCAAACAAAAAGGTGTGATTTGGTTATTTAGAAGATTCCAATCCATCAGTTTATGTCTATGTTTCATGATTATATAGTGTATGAGTATGCAAGGCATACCCATAGTGCCTGATGGCTGGACATAGAATTAAAGTTATGCAAGGACACCTTTCCAATTGGAAACATAGTTTCAGTGGTCAAATTTGCAAAGACCTACACTCTACAACCATAGTGTGAGGTGCAGTCACAATATTACAACTCCACATAGGTTTGGATATTTGTGCACATAGCATTCATTCATGCAGCTAATAGTACAAAGGACCAAAGGAAGGCATTGAGGGAGTATCACTTTTATATTAGTTATGATCACACACATTCTCCAGATTTCATGCAAGGTTGCTTCCACATGTAGTACAATGATTTGGTTCAGAGGAGCATAAAATACGGTCAACAAATAATATGGTCAAATAATTGTGCAACATAGTTCATGAACTTGCACATATTCTACTAGTTGAGTAGGATGCATGTCATTATAGGTGTTCAACACATGTGGAACTTTTTTTAGGATGGGCATGGAAATAGGGAGAATGATGGTGCAAGAGCATGTGTGAAAATATCATTAACACGAGAAGAGTTAAAGAATAAAGACAATGCAAAGTTGACAGATGCAAAATCAATCGTTGAGTGGTGTAATGCTTTGATGGGTCCAGGTAATGAAGGTACATCTTTAGTTCATAGATATTTTTGGGTGATGGATGATATTAACATTGCACCATATGAGGATTTTTGTACACTGATAGGATCAAGTGAGCTACACTCTTTCCTTAGCTCAAATGCAGATTCATGGAGTATCAATATAGAGAAGATTGCATGCTTTTGTTCTTCATGTACAATGTAAGCCTGGGATGATTGTGAGTCAAAGGAGTGGGTTGAGAAATGGTCATTAAGTTATCTTAGCCCAATTCACACGTATCACCCTCTGACGACATTGAAACTAATATAGATGGATTCATCGATTGACTTTGACCACATATCAGATCTAGTTCAACCAAGTAATATATCTACTTGCATATTTTTTGAAATTCTTATTGTTATCTTACTTTGTAGTGTATATGTAATGTTGACTAATTTCATCTAATTTGTTGCACATATCAATGTAGGGAATGTTTATTCAGTTATTGCATATGAAGACAATGAAGAGGGAATGGATTATTACTTGTGTCCTTGTGTTGAGGTCAAAAAGAAATTAGAGGCCCTAGTTATAGATGGAGAAAACATTGAATACCCTACATGCTTAGTTGTTGTTACTGAAATGTGGCTTAGAAAGTACCCACATAAGAGTGTTAAATATTGGTTGTTTTAGGACTTTGATAGACATCAAAAGATTCTTCATTACTCGAACCTTGTCGTGGCATCCAATGTTCATTTGAACAAATATGGGGGTATACCTTTGAACAAGACCTTGTGGAAGGTTCGTGAGTTTGACAATGAGGCAATACTTGACACAATAAAGAGTAGAGTAGACCCAGATGGTTTGTTGGATTAATGTATAAGTATGCACATTGGTTCTTATTAATTTATACTTATATGCAGATCAATTTGTATGATTCCAATGCTATGATCCAAATTCTATCATCTAATGTTTACATCATGTATGTAGGTGATTGATGAAGTTATCAAACTTGAAAATGTAGAAAAATTTATGTTTAGAAATGTGGAAAAGGATACAAAGTTCAATGGTATTTTATTTTTTCTCAAAAATATGAAAAAAAATGATGTAGGATATTCTCAATAGATTAGTAAACTAAGTGGAAGATTAAATTTTGGTGTGTGTATAATAGGTTATAAGTTTCCAAAAGGTTGCAAAGTAATAGTTTGGTTATGTTCTATTCATGTTCTATTCATGAGAGGCTATTGTGTGCAATAGGTATCTTGGAACTCCCAATGAATATGTATGACTAGGAGTGACTAAGTTGAGAGAATGGCATGCCTATCCTCAATGGAAGCATCAAGATTGAAGCCTTGTTGTTCCCGACTTGGAACCAAATGGTGTGAATTTGTTGTCTGTAAGTTCCTTCCATATATTTTCATTTCATTTCCATTTTGGATGTTCTTTCTTTTTCTTCTTTTACTTTGCCTATTTGTAAGTAACCTACTAAAAATTGATTGGTGTCCCCTTGCAGAAAATGTTGATTTATGAGCCATCCAAGAGAATCTCAGCCAAAAAAGTAGTGCAACATCCTTATTTTGATGATCTTGACAAATCTCAATTATGATTTTAAGCTATTATAAAAGTGCATGTGAAGCTTAGCGAGGGAATTTCAAGTTATTCATTTGAAGTTGACCTCATCATGAGCACCTATGATGTAGACATTATAAGAGCATCTTGAATTTTTCAAGTTATTGTATTCATGAGAGGTTGTTGTGTGCAATAGGTATCTTGGAACTCCCAATGAAGATGAATGGCCATAAGTGACTAAGTTGAGAGATTGGAATTCCTATCCTAACTAGAAGCATCAAAATTTAAGCCTTTCTATTCCCGACTTGGAACCAAATGGTGCGGATTTGTTGTCTGTAAGTGCCTTCCATCTATTTTCATTTCATTTCCATTTTGGATGCTCTTTCTTTTTCTTCTTTTACTTTGCCTATTTGTAATTAAACTACTAAAAATTTATTGGTGTCTCCTTCAGAAAATATCGATTTATGAGCCATCAAAGAGAATCTCAGCCAAAAAAGCAATGCAACATTCTTATTTTGATGATCTTGACAAATCTCAAATTTTCTTTTAAAGCATTATAAAAGAGCATGTGAAGCTTAGCGAGGGAATTTCAAGTTATTCGTTTGAAGTTAGCCTCATCATGAGCATCTATGGTGTAGACATTATAAGAGAATCTTGAATGTATGAGTAACATTGTAAAGGATCTGTGAGAACAGAGTACCTAAGACATCCTTGAATTTTATTATGAGAGAATCTTATAAGCTGAGTTTGTGTGCATGAAAATGGGGCACATTGATTCATATTTTATTTAAGTGGGGTGTTGGAATTCATATAGTTTTATTTTTTTCTCATGATTTTGTATTACCACTTGATAGTTTGAGAAAGCATTGTGCCTACAAGTACAAGCACTTGGGTTTCAAAATGGTATATGAAGCATATTAGACAATTGTAGCACAAACACAATAATTAGGACTGCAAAATAAATCTCATTTTATTGTAAACATCATATTATTAATATAGTGAGTGTAATAACCATTGATGGTTACCAATCATTCTTTTTCTTCTTTTTATTCTCTTCCTATTATAACTAGCACCAATTGACTAACTTATTATAAAAACTTCATTTATTAAAAAAAATCAACCTAATGATTATATATCAATATCAATATAGTATACCATCTATTCACATAAACATTTGTAAATAAATTTACTCAAAATTTGAAATTTATTGCTGCCCTCAAAAATTTGTAATTCATGCAACATAATCCCTTAATAGTCTAAATTGCAAAAGAGCAGCAATCTTTGATGACCTGTTACCTGGATATTGTGTCAATTATGGGTATTTCGTCTAAGGAATCAGGATCATTTAGGGAACCTATAAAATAAATTCTCTTATTTTTTGTTATGTTGGAGTAATTTTTCCATGGTGTCCAATTTTGACTTGATGGAAAAAGTGTCAATTGTAAGCAATGTAAACTTGCAAAGTGGTGTAACTTTTGTTCTCCAACTCGTGTGACCAAATGGACTGTTCAAACATATTTAGATGGGTATGTTTACACTAGGAATGGTCCTCTTTCACACCCAACCATGCTGAATCACTCTGAGCTATGTTCAACTAGCTCAATCTCTTAAGGGTCCAAAGTGCAAAAGGGTAGCAATCTTTGATAGGCTACTACTTAGAAACCATACAACTTACAAACTCTTCATCTGAGCCTATAGGATCATGTTGGACCCATCTACAATAATCTCTCTCAGTTTTTGTTATCTCAGGTCATTTCCCTGTGGTGTCTAGTTTTCACTTGATAGAAAATGTGTCAAATGCAAGTAGTGTAAAGTTGCAAAGTGGTGAAAATTTCGTTCTGCAACTCATGTGACCAAACAAAATATTCTAATTCCTCTTGATAGGTACATTTACGCAAGGGATGGTCCTATTTTGCACCCAAACATTCCAAATTACTCAGAGCTACGTTCAACCGGCTAGATCCTTTAAGGGTCTAAAGTGCAAAAGGGAAACTATCTTTGATGAACTACTACTCAAAAATCATGATGCTTACAAACTCTCTATCTAATCCTACAGGATCATGTTGGGTCCCTCTAAAATAACCTCTCTCAATTTTTGTTATCTCAGAGTCCTTTTCTTGTGGTGTCCAATTTTCACTTGATGGAAAGTGTTAAATGTAAGCAGTGTAAAGTTGCAAAGTGGTGCAACTTTCATTCTGCAACTCCTGTGACCAAAAAAACTATTCCAATGCATCCATATGGGTACTTTTATGCTAGCCATGGTCCTCTTTTTCACCCAAACATGTCAAATCACTCTGAGCTACGTTCAACTGACTTGATCCCTTAAGGGTCTAAAGTGTAAAATGACTACAATCTTTGATGGGCTATTACTCAAAAACTGTGACATTTAAAAACTCTTCATCTGAGCCTATGGGATCACATTGGACCCCTCTATAATAACCTCTCTCAGTTTTTATTATCTCAGATTTGTTTCTCGTGGTGTATAGTTTTCACTTGATGGAAAAAGTATGAAAAACAAGTAGTGTAAAGTTGCAAAGTGGTGCAACTTTCGTTCTACAACTCATGTGACCAAATGAGCTATTCCAACATGTCTAGATGAGTATGTTTACACTAGGAATGGTTCTGTTTCACACCCAAACATACCAAATCACTCCAAGCCACGTTCAATCGGATTGATCCCTTAAGGGTCCAAAGTGCAAAATGGCTACAATCTTTGACAAACTATTATTCAAAAACTATGATGCTTACAAACTCTTCATCTGAGCCTACGAGATCGTGTTGGGATCCTATAAAATAAATTCTCTCTATTTTTATTATCTCAAAGTCATTTTCTTGTGGTGTCCAGTTTTCACTTGATGGAAAAAGTGTCAAATTCAAGCAATGTAAAGTTGCAAAGTGGTGCAACTTTTGTTCTGCAACTCATGTGACCAAATGAACTATTCCAATGCATCCCAATAGGTATGTTTATACTAGTCATGGTCCTCTTTCAGAACCAAATATGTTGAATCACTTTGAGCTACATTCAACCAGCTCGATCCCTTATGATGGCATGCAAAACAATCAAAAAGATAAACATTCACATGATAGTTGAGAAGTCTGAGTTTTTCACACCAAAAACATATGATCATCCTCAATTCTAGCAAGCGCAAGACATTTTTTAATTATCCCTCTTTCCCTTACAAGATTATACAACCAATTGTAAATGTGTATAATGGTGGAACTTGGAAACACTTTATTTTTCCTCAATTAACAACTTAGGTTGTGAAGCATTTTGTCATTTTCATTTTAAATGATTTTCTATTCTTGAAAATTGGAGTCTAAGAGAAACAAGTGATTCTCTCACATACATTTATTATTTGGTGTGATAAATAAAGTTTTCATCTTAGTCGATTTCTTATTTTTATTATAAATTATAAAGCTTTCTCCTAATTCCATTTCCTATACAAGAAATAATATTGCAAAAAGTTGACATATACATCTTTTGACGTGTTTATATGGTGATGGATCAAGAACATAACAATTCATTTTGTACTATGAGGATTATGTTGTGAAAAGGTCTAAAGACTATTCAAGATAAATGTTTGTATGATAATGTGTCAAGAAGTTAACTACTCATCATCTACTATGAATATATGTTTTGCAAGTGTTGTGAAGATTATGTATCCTTTTCTTAATCAAGTTGTTCTAATCAAAAGATTAAATATATTGGAATATTTTTATGAAACATCTCATGGAATACCAATTGAAAACATGTTTTTTTCTTTTAGATAAAGCATTTAATGGAACTCTTTGAATTAAACTGAATTGAGATATGTAAGAATAAGGGAGCATAAGGAAATACATTGCTCAAGGATCTTAAATAAGCCTTCTTACCAAATTTGAAAAAGCATGATAAGTCCATGGTTGTAAATTTTGTAATCATCAAAGTGGGTACTAATTCTATATTATATAGATCACAATTCTTCTTTATCTTTAAGATCTTCTAAGTTTGGAAATGGTTTCACCAAGATGTAAAAAGTGAATTGTTCTTTATTCAATTATGCCTATGTGGGTTTATTGCCTTATCTCCCATTGTAATTTTGGGTGGATTATTGCTTTCAAAGTATTGGGAATGCTTTGCCTATTTTCTAGTTGAAGTTGCCATTCTAGAAGGCTCATCACTTGATATATATATATATTATACTCATTCTTAATCAATTATTAGGTTAATAATCAATGAATTTATTTACAATTAATCTTTTCTTTTTAATTTGTGCAATTTTGTAATTTGTAACTCTACTAGTATTCCTAGAAATATTGAAGCTTTTTAGCATCAACTAATAAAGTTGGTTAGCATCAATCAATAAATATTCAAGAAAAAACATGAAGGAAAACAATGATCAATGCTAGGGCTAACCAATTAATATGTATACACATGAATAAGTCAAGCATACATGTGAATAAGGGAAGCGCAAGTACTCAAATACACGTCAACCTTGAAGTATACACATGAATACATAGCATACACAAATTAATACAAAGTATATGCATGAATACAAGGTATACACATGAAAACATGTAAGTCATAAAGTATACATTGGAATACATGTAATTCACAAAGTATACATGTAATTGTAAAGAATACACTTGAATTCACGTAACTAATATGTATTGAACCGTGGATTTATAATGCAAATATGGACACCATCAATAAAAAGATTTGTATTAACTAAATAGCCATGTAGGCATACATCAATATATGCCAATATGAGTATAAAATATTTACAAAATAACCATATAGGCTTACAAGAATGCCATATAGGCATACAATGTCAAATATATGCAATACAAAATATGTACAAAAATGCCATATAGGCATACAAAAAAAGGCTCTAGAATCAAAAGTCATTGCTCTCGATGCTCTTGAAATAAAATCTTGCCATTTCCTTGTCGATCGGATGAAGATAGGTCTGTCACTCATTTATTCTGATGTCAAGAAGTGCTCTTGGTGCTCCTCCTAGGGTTTAGTTCTTGGTCAAGCCTTATCTGTTACAATAACAAGTAAAAACATAAATATATAGAAATTAAATTATTAAAAATGATATTTAACAAAATAATCACTTACCACCATCTGATGATCACTCTCCTTGAGGGAAATTTTAAAATTCCCATGCTGTGGCATGGTGAATCCCTATAGAAACCATCCAAAGAGAAATTAAACTATGAATCAATAATGGTTTGATTTTTCACTAACTAACAACTATACCAATGAATGTAAATTGAAATCTAGTAATCTACTTCATACCTCTGTGAGAGGCATTGAGGATTCTATAGTAGATGAAACACCAAGCTCCATTTCCATATGAACATTTGGAGGTATATCCACTTCCAACATCTAAAAATAAAACAACAAATTATTCAATCACGAAAATTGCAATAGTGATGCATACAATGGCTTATAATGTATGAGATAATGAACAAAAAATTTTGTACTTATTAAACTATATATTTCTGAATATCATGATTATTATTTTCCCTATCTATAGCTTGTTCAAAAGGACTTGTTTTTAGGCTTTTATCCATATCGGAAAGGTGGTGAACTCTATGATAAAATGATTTGGTAGAAATGTAGGATAATTGTGGTAGCATAGAGAAGGCAGTGAACTATTTGAAAAAATTCCTCAAAGAAATGGGGTCTCATGGTGATGGAATTCCATTACAAACAAATGTGTCATGGAATTCCATCACCATGAGACCACATTTCTTCAAGGAATTTTTTAAAACTACTCACTACCTTGACTATGATATTGCTTACTATTATGCTTTGATAGATTTTTTCCAAGCATCCATAGTTTGTTGGAAAGCACCTATTTTAGGCTTTTAGCCATAGTAGAAAGGAAGTGAGTAGTTTGATAAAATTATTTGGTAGTTTGATAAAATTATTTGGTAGACATGCATACATAATGTGGTAGCATAGACAAGGAAGTGAGTAGTTTGAAAAAATGCCTCGAAGAAATGTGGTCTCATGGTGATGGAATTACATTCCATCACCATGAGACCACATTTCTTCGAGGCATTTTTTCAAACTACTCACTGCCTTGTCTAGATGCTATTGCTTACTATTATTCTTTGATAGATTTTTTCCAAGCATCCATAGTTTGTTGGAAAGCACTTTTTTAGGATTTTAGCCATAGCAGTAAGGAAGTTCAAGTAGTTTGATAAAATTCTTTGGTAGAAATGTATGGAAAATGTGGTAGCATAGAAAAGGTAGTGAGTTGTTTGAAAAAATACCTCAAAGAAATATGGTCTCATGGTTATGGAATGGCATTCCATCACCACATAGGCCACATTTCTTTGAGGATTTTTTTCAAACTACTCACTTCCTTGTCTATGTTATTGCTTACTATTATGCTTTGATATATTTTTTCCAAGCATCCATAGTTTGTTGGAAAACACATAATTTAGGATTTTACCCATAGCAACAAGGAAGCGAGTAGATTGATTAAATGCTTTGGTAGACGTGTATGGAAAATTTTGTAGCATAGAAAAGGTGGTGAGCTATTTGAAAAAATGCCTCAAGGAAATGTGGTCTCATGGTGATGGAATGGAATTCTGTCACCATGAGACCACATTTCTTCAAGGCATTTTTTCAAACTACTCATTGCCTTGTCTATGCTATTGCTTACTATTATTCTTTGATCCTAGGTTTTTTCTAGGCATCCATAGTTTGTTGGAAAGCATGTTTTTTAGGCTTTTAGCCATAGAAACAAGGAAGTTAAAGTAGTTTGATAAAAATACTTTGGTAGACATGTATGGAAAATGTGGTAGCATAGAAAACGCGATGAGCTGCTTGAAAAAATGTGTCTAAGAAAAGTGGTCTCATGGTGATGGAATGACATTTCATCACCATGAGACCACATTTCTTCAAGGAATTTTTTCAAACTACTCACTACATTTAATATACTATTTCTTACTATTATGCTTTGATATATTTTTTCCAAGCATCCATTGTTTGTTGGAAAGCACCTTTTATAGGCTTTTAGCCATAGCAGCAAGGAAGTTCAAGTAATTTGATAAAATTCTTTGGTAGACATGTATGGAAAATGTGGTAGCATAGAAAAGGCGGTGAGCTATTTGAAAAAATGCCTCTAAGAAATGTGGTCTCATGATGATGGAATGGTATTCCATCACCATGAGACCATATTTCTTCAAGGAATTTTTTCAAACTGCTCACTGTCTTGTTTATGCTATTGCTTACTATTATTCTTTGATAGATTTTTTCCATGAACCCATAGTTCTATTTGATAGAATTGTTTAGTAGACATGTATGGAAAATGTGGTACAACATAGAAAAGGCAATGAGCTATTTGAAAAAACACCTCAAAGAAATTGGGTCTCATGGTGATGGACATCACAATGAGACCCCATTTCTCTAAGGAATTTTTTCAAACAACTAATTGCCTTGTCTATGTTATTGCTTACTATTATTATTTCATATATTTCTTCCAAGAATCCATAACATAGATAAGGCAGTGAATTGTTTGAAAAGATGCCTCAATAAAAAGTGGTCTCATGGAATGCCATGACAAGCAAATACAATTGGCAGCTACTCTTAGTTATTACTTATGATATGTGAAGTAATTGCTTCACTTCTTATGTTGAATTTCTAAACAACTATGTTGTAGTTGAAATTTTGTCATCTATCGACATATAGCTATTAGTTATGGAATGTGAAGTAATTCTTTGAGTTTGAAAGATGTGCAATGCAATGTAATTAGCGATATGAATATAAGCTACACAAATCTATTAAGTACAATTAATTAGTTAAACTCTTTAATATATTACTTGTGTGAAGGTTTGTCTAACTCCACTAGCACTGGGAGGTGTTCCCACGAAGCCTCTAATATTAGCCTATTCAACATCCAAAATTAGATATTAGAATACCATTCATATAACAATGCTATTAACATGTAATAAATTTATAATTGTTTACTAGTTACATACCTCAACGATAGATGCAACAGAGTAATAAGTAGGTGTAGGGTTGGTGTATCTAGTATCAACATTGTGACCCTAACATTTTTTAAAATTATAAAACTAAATTAGTTAATCTTGCATTTCAAAAATAAAATTTAATAAATTAAATTCAATGAACATGCTAAAATTTACCTGAGTATCAATGCCATATGCCTCATTCAAAATTTCATCTTCTCTCACCCTCTCCATGTTGCAGATGTATCCTGCATAGGAGCCTCATGAGTGTCAGTGGGTTCATATGAACAAGTCACCCCTCAAGCCTGACACAAATAGAATGGAAGCCTACCACCCAAAGACTCCCCTAGATGGTGTTGTAGTATAGGACTGGCATGCTGGATGAAACTCTAGGTCAAAGAGGTGATAACCTACAAAGTGTCTACCTTGACACTTTTCTTTGGGATGGAAGGGATACAAATGTGGTCATGATCTAGCCCAGTGAGAGCTCAACTTGTTTGCCACCTAGGATCCTATCATGCACTGGGTCTATCTTGATTTGACCCCCCACCTCTCCCTTGGAATTCCCTCATATTAAAATAATTTAGGATTTTGTTCAGGATGAACTCATAGTATAGTGGTGTAGCCACAGTAGGAGGTTCCTCAAAGAGAACAATCTAGACCATGCAGAAAGAGTTACACAACAAAATCCAATCAGAATATGGAGGAAAATGCATATTCAAACATTCTTATTATGAGAAACTTCAATTACAATCAGCCAAGAACATTCGGTTTCAAAGATTGGGCTCATAGGCCTGATACAACATGCTCATAATACAATACTCCTATATGCTCCTTAATGTAATTTGAAAATTTTCATATCAAATCCTATATTCATCTACTTATTCTACTTAATTTCCTAATAATCTATTACAGTGATTTATATCACATTCAAAGATCTAGAATCCTCCATGTCGGCCAAAAATCATTAGAATCTTTGATGAAAGAAATGTAACATGTGCATGAAATAGGTCGGCCTTAAATTTGAATTTCCCCTTGGTGGGTGAATAGGATGAAGTGTGGACCAATAATTAAGGTCAGGGAAACTCCATGGAACAATTTGAAACACATCGCAAGGATCCACAAGTTACGGGTAGGATCCACAAGAGATAAAACTAGCCATTAGGATTGAAACTACTTCAGTGCTCTATTCTAGAAACTACCACTTAATCCAGAAGTGATAACTTGCTGAAAAAATATCCAATTGTTTTGAAATCTTGGAATAAGGAAAATGAACATGTCCATGATGAAAACATAGATCCACTAGGTCTAGTGAGAAAATATGAAGTACTAAATCTTCCAACTTGAACTGAATAGGAATTGAACAAGAAAAAAACTGAAATGAAAATATTTTTGGTTGATGCAGGATTGCAAAGAAACAAGGATGCTCTTGCATTAGACATCTAGGGTTATTTGAAAAGTGAGTCCCTCACTTTTCAGGGGCTGAAGGGAAACCAATACAGTCTACCGTATCCTGAGAAATCCAAGAAGAATCCTCCACTGGTCTGCCTTTCCACTTCACAAGATATTCTTTTTACTGTCTTCCACGTGTTTTCCTCCCATCTCTGACATCCAAATTATCATCTATCTCATATGCTTGTTGTTTAGGAAACTAATTCTCCAATTTTTCTTTACTGTCTTTATTGAATTCTTCTCTATGGTACTGATGTAGATCTGCAATGTTGAATATATGTGATATACCTATACCATCTGATAACTATACTTCATATGCATTTCCTGAATCAAATTTCTTCAAAATATTATAGGGTCCAAAATTCCTCATCTTGAGCTTATTATGTGTGCCAACTGGAAATATTTCCTTCCTCAAAGACACCATCACTTCATCTCCAACTTCAAACTCCTTATGTCTCCTCTTTTCATATGCTTGCTCCTTATACTTCCGATTCATATCTTCTAATTGGTGCTTCACTTGAGTATGCACTTTCTTCATATGTTCTACAAATTCCTCTTCTTCTATACTCCTTTAATCTTCCTTATTGATTTCTTGTAACTATGATTACCTCTAGGATGAACTCCAGTAACAATCTCAAAAGGTGTATTTTCGATACTCTTGTTCATTGAATTATTGTAAGAAAAATATGCTTGTGTAAGAACTAAATCCCAACTTCCGGTCTTCTCCCCAACCAAACATCTAAAATAATTCCCAAAACTCCTATTTACTACCTCCTTCTGTCCATCAGTTTGTGGGTGAAAAGTAGAACTGGACTTTAAATATGTCTTTCACTTCTTCCAATGTGTCCTCCAAAAGTAGCCAACAAACTTTGTATCTCTGTCTGAAACAATACTCCTAGGTAATCCATGCAATCTGACTACTTCCTTGAAAAAAAGTCTGTTACATGTATTGCATCTATTGTCTTCTTACAAGGTATGAAATGTTCCATTTTAGAAAATCTATCCACCACCACAAATATAGAATCATTACCTCTCTATGTCTTTAGCAAGCCAAGTATGAAGTCCATGTTGATGTCCTCCCAAGGTCTCTCTGGAACTGTCAAAGGTTTATACAATCCAATGTTCTGATTACTCCCTTTTGCAACTTGACAATCTTTACAAATCTACACAAATTTCCCAACATCCTTATGAATCTATGGCCAAAAGTAATTCTCACTTACCAATGATATTTTCTTATCAATTCCAAAGTGTCTGCGAATCCTCCACTATGTTTTTCTTTCACCAAGCTATCTCTCATTGAACTCTAGGGTATACACAACTGATTCCCTCTGAACAACATATCCTCCTAAATGAAATAATCCAACCATTGACTCCTATCCTCCAAGACTGGTTCTTTACAATCTCTCCAAGGTTCTAAAAAATTCGTGTCTTCCTCATACAAGTTCTTCAATTCATCTAAGCCTAATACCCTCATTCTCATCTCTGCTAGTAAATTCCTTCTCCTACTCAAAGCATCAACAACTCTATTTGACTTTCCACTCCTATGTTTCAAAAAAAAAGTAAACTTTACGAGAACTCCACCCACCTCATGTGTCTCTAATTTAACTTACCTTAACTATTCAAATATTGCAATGCTTGATGATTTGTATACAACACAAAATCCTTAGGAAACAAGTAATGTCTCCACTTCTTCAAGGCTTGAACTATAGCATAAAACTCCTGGTCATACACTGAATATCTTCTCCTAGCATCATTCAATTTCTCATTGAAATAAGTTATTGGTATTCCTTCTTGACTCAATACTGCTCTAGTTGCATTTCCACTTGCATCACAATCTACTTGAAATACTTTATTCAAGTTTGGTAAAGCCAAGACAGGCTGCTCAATCATCTTTCATTTTAACAACTCAAAACTTTGATCTACTCCAGATGTCCACCTAAAATATTTCTTATCCCCTCTCATTGTTTTTTTCATAGGACTACAAATAGAACTAAAATTACTAATGGACTTCCGGTAGAAACTAGCCAATCCATGAAATGATCTTACCTATCGAATGCTTTGTGATGTGGGCCATTCAAAAATTTCTCTTACCTTCTCAGGATTCATCTTCAATCCATCCATAGATATCACAAATCCCAGATATACCAATTCTTCCTTCATGAAACTACACTTCTTAATGTTTATTAGCAACTACTCTTCTCTCAAACTCTGCAAAACTTGTCTTATATGTAACAAATGTTCTTCTGTATTCTTACTGAAAATCAAGATGTCATCTAAATAGACAATCACAAACTTACCCAAGAATTTCTTCAATACCTCATTCATCAGCCTCATGAAAGTACTCGGTGCATTTGTTAGTCCAAAAGGCATCACCAACCACTCATATACATTCCTTCATTTGTCTTGAATGTTGTCTTCCACTCATCCCTTTCTCTAATTTTGATAGGATGATATCCACTCTTCAAATCTATCTTTTTAATGTATTTAGCTGCACTAAAAAAATCCATAATGTCATCCATGTGGGGCAAAGGAAATCTATATTTCACTATGATTTTGTTTATGGCTCTAGAGTTTGTACAAATCTTCCATTCCCATCCTTCTTAGATGCTAGCATAGCATGTACTGCATAAGGACTTGAGCTTTCTCTAATCAAACACTTCCTCAACAACTCTTGCACTTGTCTATTCAACTCTTCATTCTTTGTCGATGTAATCGGGTGTGCTTCTTTATGATGAAAACTAGCTCCAAGAATTAGATCCATGCAATGACTAATACTCTTCATAGGTGGCAATCCATCAGGTACATTATCTGAAATGATTTCTTCATATTATGCCAACATCTCCTTTATCTCCTCTGGTTGTTCTTCTACATGCTTCCAGTCTTCAGCCTTCTTAGGAACCAAGGCATATCACATGTTCTCATGTCTCATTCCATCCAGAAATATTCTTCCATCAACCAAACAAATTCTATCAGTCATGCAAACCTAAACTTTAGGAACATCCTCCAATGGCAACAAAGTCTGCTTCACCCCATTAGCAACAATGGTATATGTGTTCTTCTTTCCATCATGAATAGCCTGTCTATCATACTGCCAAGGCCTTCCCAACAAAACATGGCATACATCCATAGGCATGATGTCACACAAAACTTCATCATGATAATTTCCTATCTTCCATTTCACCAAAAATTGTTCACTTACCAGTATCTTATGCTCATCTCAAATCCATTCTATCTGATAGGGCTTCAGGTGTTTCAATCTTTCCTGCTTCAATTTGGTCACCATTTCTTCAGAAACCAAGTTCTCAGAGCTTCCATTGTCTACAATCACTTTGCAACATTTACTAGGTACCTTGCATCTGGTCTGAAACAAATTCTTTCTCTGCAATGGTTCCTGCTCCATCTCACTTTGACACAATACTCTTCTGTTCACCAACACTTCTCCCTCTTCTGATTTATTAGATAATCTGGCATTATCCTCCTCAACAAAGGTTGTTCTACTATTCTCTATCTTTTTTCTTGTCTCTCCCTAATTACATTCAAACACTCTATGTCCTCCACCACACTTAAAACAAGTTCCCCTAAATGCTCTTTTCTCTTGTCCTTTATCATCTTTTCTATAACCCTCATTTTGGTAGCCACCAGATCCTCCTCTCAAGTTAGAGTTTCCATCATCTCTATGGTACAAATTATCATTCTTACTGACTTCCTTATCTTTATTCTAATCTACAAAGGATCCTCTTCCTCCTCCAGTAAAAGTTCTTCCTCCCTAAAATATTCCACCTCTTCCTCTTTGTCTCTACTCATGTCTTTTATTCAACTTCTCTTCTTTTTTGAGGGAACATTGATATGCCTCCTCCACACTCAAGGGTATGTGCAGGATCATGATGGGCGAAAAAGTGGCAATATGATGGGTATGTGGCTGACGACTTTTTTTTACCCAAAATTGATTAATCAAAAAGGGTTTTTAAAGGAGATTCTCATCTTTTCACCAATATAAATTATTCTTTACTTTGAATTTAATAAATAATTATTATTCATTTTCTATTTGAATTACAATTAAAGTCTTGATTGACAGGCTGATTGAAAAAAAAATATAGCTTTCAAATGGTATCACATTTTTTGAATCCAAAACATGCGTCACATTTTATGCTTCACATACTATAGGATTAAAAAAAGAAAATTGAATTTCATGAATTTTTGACAAAGTTAAGGTGCTCAGACATACAAGTTTTTAATATTTTTTAGAAGTTGTAATAAAAAATTCATAATTAATTATTTACTTGGAAACAAATTACAAAATAATATGCATCACATCCCGACATGAGTCGTCTACTTATATCCAAAATCTTATAAAAAAATATTATCATTTTATTGTGGTTAGGGTGGTTAGACAAACACCTACTTATTTTTTCTTGAAATTTAAGTACTACTGCATTGAAATTTCAAATTTCCACCAAATAGATTTAAAAAAAAAAAACCTAGTAGTTTAGAAACTACATTCAATTTGCTACTGATTCTATTCTTACACATTTTTGAAATACTATAGATAAATTATTCAAATTTTTATGTCAAGTTGCCTAACTCTGATTTTTTTGAATTTTTTGCCACTTAAGGGCTTATTTTTTCCATGATGATCCTGCACATACCCTCAACAACATAATCAAACTAATATAGACGACCTCAAACCATTCACATATCTGGCTACTTGCTCGATCTCATACTATGAATTTATGGATCTGATATACAACTTGTAGAACTCCTTAGTACACTCTGTCACACTCAACTCCTACTTCAAATTATGTAACTTTCAGAACAAACTGATTTGATAGTTTGTAGGAATAAACTTTGTCTTTAACTTATTCACCATCCAATCCCAGGATTTTATCTTCTCCTTTCCTCTTATTTGGCTATCTATCTACAAATGTTCCCACCAAAGGGATGCATTTCCTTTCAACTTTGTACAAGAAAATTTCACCTTCTTGTCTTTTTCGGTACCTTCAAAATCAAAATACTTCTCCATCTCTAATATCCAATCAAGCAATTCATATGAATCCAACTTACCACTATAATTCAGTGGATTGAAATGTGGTTTAGTATTTACTCTGGTTAGGGCTCTTATGAACCTTTCTTCTCCCTGATATAGGATAGGTTGATTTTCTCTTTCCATTTCTTCCTGCTCTTCTACCTCTTCATCACTCACATCATCAACTGGTCGACCTCTCCTCTAGGCCATTTTGACTGCATCTAATCTAGAAACAATTCCTCTTAACATCTCCATTATAGTTGGGTCTTCATTTCTATGCACTCCATTTCCTCTACCATTTCTTCTTCCTACCATCTTTACACAAGTCCTCTGTAGTTGCAGGTTGGATCCTCAGTCTGCCACCCTACAAAAAATCTTCAACAGGACTTTGCAAACTCTGACAATCTCTCATGGAATGAATCTTGCTTTGATACCAATTTGGTCCAACCACGGTAGGAAGGTTCTCAAAGAGAATAGTCTAGACCATGCAACAAGAGTTACACAATATAAGCCACTCAAAATATAGAGGAAAATGCATATTTAAACATTCTTATTATCAGAAACTTTAGTTACAATCGACCGACAACATCCGGTTTGATAGATTGGGCTCATAGGCCTGATATAACATGCTCAAAATATAATATTCCTATATGCTCCTTAATGAGAGCTGAAATTTTTCATATCAAATCCTATATTCATCTACTTATTCTTCTTAATTTCCTAATGATCTATTACAATGATTTATATCACATTTGAAGATCTACAATCGTCTGTGTCGGTCAAAGATCATTACAATCTCTAATGAAGGAAACGTAACATGTGCATGAAATAGGTCGGTCTTAAATTTGAATTTCCCCTCAGTGGGTGCATAGGATGAAGTGTGGACCAATAGTTAAGGTCATGGACACTCCATGG
Source organism: Sequoia sempervirens (assembly GCA_007258455.2). Lineage (NCBI taxonomy): Eukaryota > Viridiplantae > Streptophyta > Pinopsida > Cupressales > Cupressaceae > Sequoia > Sequoia sempervirens. The sequence goes on along the minus strand of VDFB02124525.1, from coordinate 186,676 downwards.
AACAATTCAAAACACATCGCAAGGATTTGCAAGTTACGGGAAGGACCCACAAGAGACAAAACTGGGGCCGTTAGGCGTGAAACTGCTTCGGTGCTATATTCTAGAAATTTCCACTTAATCTGGAAGCGATAACTTTCCAGAGAAAGATCCAATCATTTTGAAATATTGGAATAAGGAAAATGAACATGTCCACGATGAAAACATAGATCCACAGGGTTTGGTGAGCAAATATGATGAAGTACTGAATCTACCAACTTGAACTAAACAAGAACAAAATTGAAATGAAAGTATTTTTGGTTGATGTAGGATTGCAAAGAACCAAGGATGCTCCTACATCATATATTTTCCTCAGGAAATATTGTGGGACTTCGCAATTATTACATGGTGGGTAATCAAAAAACATGTACCACCTATCCCAAAAATAGTTCCTAATCCCTTGGTGGTGGCACCAATGGATACAAAACCTCTTTGTATTAAGGTCAATATTTTTATTTTTGTGTGGGGACCCATGCATAAATGTAATTTTACATAATCTTTTCATATTTTACTTCTTTATATGATAATTTATCCTGGTAAAAATTCCTAGTTGCATGCCTCCTATCTTGCCAACCACTTAATTGTTTTTTGATTGCATCTACATGTTTTAACATTTATTTAAGTGAATTTTCAAGTGTTATTCTTTCCATGGTTGAACCTACTAGATTGTTCAACCTCATTATTAACTCCTCAATTTATTTTTTATTTTTTTCAATTACCCCCATTAAATTTTGCTAAGTGTCAGGAGGATGTTGAGGGATTGGTGGAGGAGATTGTTGTTGTGGTTGAGGATTTTGTTCATATTCTTGTTGTTTTGGTTGTTGAGGATTTTTAGGAGGGTTTTGAAGAGTATTTTCATGATCATTATCATTTCCTACAAATTAAACAAATGAATATCAAAAACAACCTAAAACTAATAAATTCACAACAAATTCACAACAAAAACAAACAATCCTTACTTATTCGACTTCCCTATTGATGTGGAATAATCTTGGCGAAAAAATTGTAAAAAATTAATGTAAAAAATGCAAAAAATCCTCCTTCTAGAACACAAGTGCTCAAATGCAGGGTTTTTGGCCGCGGTTTGCAAAAAGCACAGTCACGCAAAATTATTTCAATTTTCTTTTTTTTCTTTGTTTTAATAACAAGTAACGTGCTCACATTATACTGTGAGCACGTTATAGGATCAATGTGGACAAGCCTTAGGCTCGGTCACACCAAGAAATAGCATGAGCGCGTTATAATGTGCTCACATTATGGCATATCAAATGTTTTTTAAAAATTTGGCCACAATTTGGTCCCGCATCTTTTTGCACATGCCCCCTAATTAACCTCTAATTTGCATATGACACTACCCTATTCATAAGTCTAGAAGAATAAAATTTTAGCAAACTAATGGAGAAATTATGTCTCTTTGGATAAGTTGCAAGAGAAATAATCTCAAAAGATAAACCTACCATGCTAATTTGGGAAGATACCCAACTAGACTAGTTTAGGAAGTTTGAACTCTAATGGGAGACCCAAATAAAATTGTAAGGTATCTATGGATACCATTTGTAGTTAACCCCAACTTGAGAGATATGTGGGAATGGGTGAAAGAAAAAATAGAGAAGAAATAAATGGTTGGAATAAATAGTACCTCTCATTAGTAGGTAGAGCTCAAGTTTGCTAGAAAATACTAGCATCATACAACATCTACTATGCATCTATGTGGCTCTTTAGTAACTACCAAGTAGAGGAAATTCAAAAAGATATTAGACAATTTTTATGGTCGAATGGTAAAGGAAAGAAGAAAAAACATGTAATTAGTTGGCAAGTATGTTGTATGAAAAAACAAAATGGTGCCCTTGGGCTAAAAAACTTAAAGAAACAAGGAATATCATTGGAAACAAAATAAATTTGGAAGGCCTTTAAGGGAAATGAGCCATGAAAAATATTAATTAGAAATAACATAACAAGATTTTCACCAAAACATGCCAAGAATTGGAAACACATGCCCCTCTATCACTTAGTCTTTAGAAAATTCATAATATCTCCTACTGGATTGAATGCATTTAAAATCATTTGGAAAGCTTGGTAAATATGTAAAAATTATATAATGAATAAATTCCAAATAGAGGAAGATTTGAATAAAATATTTTAGTCAAGATCCATTTGGTGGAATATCTTCCATAAGAATAAGCCCCTGACACTTCTACATGGTTTCTCTACTAAATCTTGGAATAAAAAAAGTACATCTCATTTTCAAAGTATTTTAAAAGATGGTCAATTGAAAGGCTGGGAGTCTCAAGATTGAGCTTAACATCCCTCACACTTAGAAAAGGACCCATGATTTGATTAAAAAATATATTGATTCTAAATGCTAATAAATTTGTTGACAAATGTAACATGCAAGAATGTGGATGGCTGAATGATAACAAGTTTATAGGTTTAAATGCCAAAGAAATATATAGGATGCTTGTCAACACCTTAGACCTCTTTGAAACCTTAAATAAATGATGGAATATGAATCTTAATACAAAGAAATGGAATAAAATATTATGTCATAACTCGGAAAATGTATTGGATCCTAGAAAATTAGCATTTAGATGGATACTGATCTTGCAAAGGCTACTAAATGTTGATTCAAAAAATAACTCAATTGTTGTCACATCTGTAAAAAACATGAAACTATTATGTTATTTTATTTGAGTGTTTTTTTGGAAAATAAGTGTGGAATTTATTTAAAATAGATTCTATGGGTGGTGCTAAATTGGAAGATAAAAGAAAAATAAAAATCATTATGGGGAAAATACAAGGAATTGGGAAAGTAAATAATCTTTTTTGGCTAGTAATCTCTACAAATTTTTTATGGTACATTTGGAAAGCTAGGAATGAATAGTGATATTTACCAAGGCTGGAGAAAGGACCTTACTGAGTCTTATAGAAGACTCACTATTCATAATGTTTACACGCTGGTTTCCATAACGGTGGAGGTAGCTAAAGAGGAATTCAAGAAACTGATGGAGTGTGGAAAGGTGGATCAACAAAAAGGAGGTGACTTTTGTGAACTAGTGGCTCTATCACAGAGGTAGAAACAATCTAGAAATGTATGGTCACATGAAAAACAAGACAACATATCAGACCAAGAGTGCAATTAAATAAAAGAGAGACTAAAGAAAAAGTCTTTGTAGATCCTTTTTTGTACTTAGGCTATACTTGTATGTATGACAACTATCAAATTTTTATATAAAGGGTAATGCCTATAAATACTCATTGTGTAACAAAGAATTGGGTAGAATATAGAAAGAACCCTATAGGGTTATATAAACAAACTCAGTATAAATTCCTATAACATGATGACAACATTATAAGAATATTGTAACTACTGGTCATGATGACCCATTTCTGTTAACTATAATGAATACAAAAAGCAAGATCCAAAGATAATGATGGTTGGAGAATAATAGTGCAATGACTATTATCAATGAGGAGAGATAACCCTTTATATGTGGCCTCCAAATCTTCAATATGAGATTCACAAAATAAAGCTAATATACCTATCAAATTATCTTCCCACAAAGATGAATCTAAAATATAATGATGTTCTTGCTAAAAATTAATGATGAGAGACTAAATTAATAAATTTTTACAAGGAATCAATGAAGGTGAAAGATCATAAAATTTCTTTTAAGGAGAAGAAGAAACTGAAGAAACACCATCATCAATATTAAAGACTCAAAGACATCCAAAGAAGAAAACTCCTTAATAGTATCATAATAATATGGTATGCTATGTTATCTAAAGTATGAATAGGTACAAGATAATCTAAAAAATGATCACTTGGTTAAGGCTATGTATTAGGATCTCCATATATCTCCCACATTTTAGTCAAAAGATAATGAAGCCGCTCAAAGTGAACAATATCATTCAAGGTGTCAAAATAAACATGCATACCAATCACTCCTAGGAAATTATACTTTTTAAAATTTAAATATATATATATTTTAAAAGTACCTAGATGGAGAATAAGACCATATAAATGTTGTAAAAGATGAAGCCAACAAAGATTCTTTAGGATTGCATCTCTCTATTATTTATATTTTCCCCTTTTTAAGATGATTAGGGAAGGATTACGTGAAAAACTATAATGAACTTAGAGAAATATCCACATTTAAAAATATAAAAAGCTTTAAAAATGATTATAAACTCTCAAATAAAATGTATGCTATAAATGAATCCCCCTCAAAAAGATAGAACATCTCCAAGTGTTAGGATGATGCAGGAGCATCAATGGAAAAATGGCAATCCTGTGAATTAAAAAGAGGTTAATTTTGTGGAAGTATTTTTGAATTTTGGAATAAGTTAATTTGGTTAGAATTTCATGTTGAGGGGTGGAAAATTACTTATTTTTTAGTAATTAAATTTTCCAAATAAAATCTCCTTTGCACATTGACAAGTTGTTTGGTGGGGTGAAAAAGCAATCTAAAAAGCAGTTTTAAAACGTTTTATTGCAAAAAATTTGAAAATAATTATGAGGTATTGGGATTTATTTAAGGAGATTTAAATTCACTCAAAATCATGATTCCTAAAAATATGGATAGTGAAAGTGTGAACCTAGGCTTTCTTTTTGTGTTTTTCCTTTTTCGGGAGTCAAAAAGAGAAGAATTTAAAACTATTTTTTTTCTATCTTTAGAGGGTTGTTGGGAATGGATTTTAAATGAGTTTTAATTTGTTTTTTTAGGGATTTAATTTGAAGAAACAAAAAAGGGTCTTTACATATTGGAGAGACCCAAATAAAGCGTTTAAATTTAATTTCATGACAGGGAGGAGTAAAAGAGGAAAAACCCATTCTTTAGCAATGCAAGTTTGAGGAGAAAATAAGGAGAAATAAAGAGGAAGGCATATAATTATTTGTGAGGGTGTTTTTGGTGTGTTGTTTTAGGTTGGGACTAATTTACAATAGTCCATGAAAGCTTCAGATCAACAGATTGAAGTTATAGAAATTGCAAGTGGAATTGTGGTGCAGGGGAGTGAGATAATTTGCAAGAACTCACATAGTTGAATATAGATTATATTTGAATGTTTCCAAATAAATATTGGATGTTTATATGAGTTTTATTTTCTATTAACCAGTCCATGGATGACTGAAAATCATTTATAATCAGTTTCTTAAGTAGAGAAAATCAATGATTTTCTTGGGCTAACAATTTGTTGTGTTAAAACTACAATTTCTTCATTTTGTTTAAGCTGTTGTTGTGAGAGTTTTACAGAGGGTTTTGAAAGTATCCTATCCTCTCTACATTAGTGGTATTTGTGTGTATTAAAATATGTGTGAATTGATATTAAAAAAAACATACTTAGATGGAAAGTATTATATTAAAGAATCTATCTAAATCAAACATAGTTTAACAACATAACTCTTTAAAAAATTCGTACATCTTCCTCTAATCTTAAATGTTTTGGAAATTTGTGCTCTCAGAACTTATTCCTGCACAAATCCTTGAGATGTCATCTAAGAAACAAGTAGCCTATCCATTTACAATCCAGATTATAAACCTACATCTATATGATTAAAAGATTTAGCTGTATGAAATGATAAATGGACATGGTGGAATGAGCCAATATGCACAAAATGATATGAAATGGAAGATAATGCAAAACTATGCTAATGCGAATGAGATTAGAATTGATTCTACATGATAAATTAAACTATGAAATGCCTAAAGTAGCCATGATCTAAACGAAATTGATATCTAATCCCAAATTCTAAGCTAAAATGCAAATGAAGCTCTAAAAACTCAAGTGAAATTCTACAGAGTAAGATTATGCAATTGCTCCTTCTATGCAAAAGCTGTAAATTGGGCTGAATTTATAGATTTTTCCACTTGGCATAGGGTGAGTTGGCAGCCATGAGTGATCAAGATTTAATTTGGAGAATCCGATGGAGAAAATGAAGAGGATGGAGAAAACAAGGTAAATGTTCCCTTTAATAAAACCATTTTTCCAAGTGCAAGAGGGAATCATTTAGATGAAGGAGCCATGTGTCCTCAAGGTGGTTAAAATGTTGAGAACAATTATCAATTTAGAAAATAATAATAATCATTTTCATGTGACACATGTTGAGTTGGAGGGTGAGGTGGAAGGTAGTCAGAGAAAAGTATGTAGAAATGTGATGGAATTCAAATTAAAAAAAATGAATTAAGTGAGAGAGAAGTTAATTAAAATAAAACAAATTACTTAGATATGCTCATTTTAATTAAATCGTGAAAGAGGTGAATTGGAATAGAAGAATTAAGAGGAAAGGAACTATGCAAATAAATTTGATTTATTTATATAGTAGAGGAATAAAAATTTATTAATTAAATAATCAATATTTAATTAATATTCTTGAGACCAATTTTGAGTGTATACATTTTTCCCCTCTTTGAAGTGATGTGTTTATGCATTACTTCAAAGAAAAATTTACCAGTGCTGCTATTTTTTTTTTTTATGATGCTTTGGTTAGTGATTTTCAAGAAATTACAACTATATTCCCCCTTGGGAGATAAATCAAGAAATTTGTGATGAAAATAATTTTTTGATGATTTTTGAAAATTTCAATTGATTCGTGATGATGATGAATATAAAATCCTGTTAAGATAATATTCTAGCGATTTATCTCCCGATATGAAAGATTTTCAAGCTATCCCAATTAATTGCGTCTCAAAGAAATTAGAATAATGCCACAAAAATTAACCCATTTAATTACCCTTATTAAGAGTTAAAAAGTAAAAAGGAGTTCATTTGTGCTAATTGTGATTTGAAAATTTTCTTGAGGTGAGAGAGAATTTGTGAGCTTTTGAGCAAGATGGTGATCCCTCTGCAGCGTCATCGATTCAAGCGGGTATGATGGCACAATCGGCCAGTGGGATACAAACCTCTAGTAAGATTTCGAAACCTCTTTTGTGATTTTTAAATCGTCTTTTTAAATTTCAAAAACTTTTGGCACTTGTGAAGTTTTCTGTGGTGCTTAGATTAGGTGTTTTAGCACTTTCACCAAAATTTTTGGCACCTCAGAGAGATTCTCCAATGCGTTCAAGCTCTATAATGGTGCTTCCACCTTTGGCACCTAGGAGGTTTGAAATGGAACCTCCAAGCAGTCATAGGTCACATTTTAGGGAAATGACGCTTTCACCAAAAGTTTTTCCGCCTCAGAGAGATTCTTCGGCGCTTCAAAATGAAATGGTGCTTTTGCTAGATTTAGTGGTGCTTTCAAGGATTTCTCTACCAGTTTCATGAAATGGCATGCATCAAAAGAATATTTTAGTGCTTTGGCCTGAAATGGTGCTTTCACATCATAGAATGGGGCCTATGCCATTTTTGGTGCCTAGATGACCTATTTTGGCGCTTCTAGGGAAGATTGAAGATTTTATGATTTGTCTTCTTGGATTCATGATGTTTAATTGCTTTCAGTCGTTGATTAGGTTTTTTGATGATAAGATAGATGATGTAGTGACCTCATGACAGCAAAGGTACTCTAATACTGATGTTCATTTTGATCTCATGATAGGTGAGAATAAAAAAAAATGTTGATGAGATTTGATGAAAATCTCATTAGGATTGATAGGTTGATTGATTTTTGATGATTGATTATTTGATTTGCTGATTTACGATATTTTCAAAATGATAGGAGACATATTTAGATAATCTTCATTCTCGGGAGTGATTTCCACTAACCCAAGAGATGATACCATAGTTATCTCATGTTGAGAGGGATATTGTTGCGAGATGTGGTTTTTTTTCTTTGATAGATAAGCCTCAGGTTAGGATTAACTAGGGATTGTTGACGACATTGGCGAAGAGGTGGCATAGCGACCATAACACTTTCCATTTTCCCACTAGAGAGATGACTATCACACCAGAGGATGTGTATAGGATTTTGCAGATTCCTGTAGTTGGTGACATTATGACCTATGATTTGACCGAGCAGGGAGGTACAGATGCATTATGCTGACTTTTTCATGATGATCAAATTGCTAGATGTTGGATGCCATGGTTAGAGATATTTTCCAGTGATGTACCTTTTCCTTCCATTCTTGTGGGATTTGTTGGTGGCTTCTTATGTCCCAAAAAGAGGGAAAAGGGGTTTTCTGTTGGTTGGGGGCGCACACTAGAGCAAATGGTTCAGTTAAGGACCTGTTTTGCTTGGGGATCTTGTATGCTTTCTCACCTATATCATGATCTGCACTAGGTGGTATATCTAGGAGGAGAAAGCTTGTTTGCAGGAGTTGCATTGCTATTGTGGTGACATGGCTAGAGAAATATATATTTCAACCATTTGGGAGACCGTACATCTATGGTTATGCAGGTGAAGTTTTCTAGCATAAGTTGGGAAAACTAGAGTATTGGTGGTAGCAGGTGCTCAATGACTTGGATGCTATTATTTGGAGGCCATATGTGGACTGCAAGTAGTGGGCCAAGAATCACTTAAAGGTTCCATACTTCATGACTTCCAGATATTTGATTGGGTTGACTCGGTATATTATTGAGAGGTTCCTGCTTATGAGAGTGTTGAGGAAATATGGAAGAGTTTAGGGGATGCCATAGGGATCAACGTTGTATGCACACAGACAACAAGATACAATGGAGTGGGAACCTACACTATCCCATGATGTTGTGTGTGAAAAGTACTTGCACTTACAACTAGTGATTTGGGATTACCATCCAGAGATTGTTGAGGGCTACATGAGTGAGGAGTACATTGTGTACTTTGGTCAACATCCATTTTCGAGGATTTCGAGTCCTCATGAGCCCATGCCACCATTTGAGGATGACGAGGAAAAACCAACCAGATGGAGACGAGGCAGAGATGGAAGGGATGGAGGGAGAGGGTGGAGATGAGGGTGATGATGATGACTGAGGGGATGATGGAGGTGACGGTGGTGGAGGAGATGGAGGAGGTGGTGCCCATCATGGTTTCAATGCCGGAGTGCCTCGCAGGAGGAGATCCTTGGTGGCAACATCACATAAGCAGGTTCAGATACGCTTGCCTTCATAGTAGCAACAGTCATAGATCGTTTCTTTGTAGACATAGGTTTAGATCATTTAGGGGAAGCTAACAGAGGTACATGGTCAGTTACAGATGCAAACCCAGCTATTGAGCTAGGTGCAAGCATAACTCTTACAAGCATAGGGTTAGATTCAGATAGTGACAACTAAGAGAGATGTTACTTGACAATAGTTGGCATAGGCACAGGGCCAACGACAGGTATAGGGACAAGAATAGGGACATGTTATAGCACTGACTGCAGAGAGAGATGCCTTGAGATGACGGGTTGAGCAAGAAGATTTCAATACGAAGAGGTTGCAACAGGTTACCATGGCTACAAGATCTGTAGATTATTTTAGGGAGATACGTCACTCTTCTCTAGAGGTTCAATTTTATAGGGATCGATATCATGAGTTGGTCCCACTTGAGCAGTGACAAAGCTTTACTCGATCTCGGACTAGCAGATCTCAGTCTCGGACAGTGAGCATGGGTGTGATACAACCATTACTAGGGGATCAGAGAGATCCAAGTATAGGTCCCTTAGGTGTAGTAGGGGGTACAGGTTTAGTGAGGCCAATAGTGTCCGGAGGCAGTACCACATAGTGTTTTTCATTTTATGTTATACCATGATGTATACAATAACTCTTGATATCACCATTTTTGATGATGTATTTCATGACATTCAGATATCCTTGTACATTTGACATATTTTTGAGATATATATGCAGTGATGATGATGATCTTATGTGGTTATGCATGTTGAGTTATTATGGATGCATTTAATTTCTGTGTCATGTGATGCTATGCAATGATGATATTATATGTTATGAATGCAATATGTGTTATGATCCTATGGTGTTTTGTGAAAATGTCTACGTGCTATTATTTTTGTATTTTTCTGATGCAATTATGTATGATGTAATGCATGTAAGATGATGCTAATGCAAAGATGAATGATCCTAGTGATGAATGATTTTATATGATTCTATGAATGTATGATATGCATGGTAACTTATGTTTTTTTTAATTTTTCCAAGGCGAATATTATGATCTAATGCATGTACAAAATGAATAAATGATAATTTACATATGTTGATGCTTAGGATGCATGAGGAAATGGTTACAGATGAAAATGATATGATCAATGCATTTATTTTTTCTTGATTTGGTTTTCACAATGTAAATATATATGATTGATGACCTAAAAGAATGCCTAGATGATATGATAATGACATGATTGATGTCCTAATGCTCATGCCTCTAAGTGATGTTTTTGGTAATGTCAAATGTACTCAATCTATTAATGATAGAAATAACATCATCCTTGGAAAAATCTATAAATTTCATTACAACAAACCATATATGAATGCAACCTAGATATGAAATCCTAATAATGCAATAGTGACATCCCAATGATTTCTTTGTGCTTATTGTCATCATTGAGCTTTAAATTTTTTGAAAGTGAGCACAAACATCGATGGTATAATTAAACCATGATGACCTCAGTACTTCTTCTATGATGTTTGATATTGCAAGTTGACATAAGCATCTAGGTATAATTGGACCAAGATGACCTGAGCATTCCTTGCGTAAACAGATAAGAGTTAACCATTTTCCTATATGAATCCAGAATGTCATTAGTGATACTTTGTAAAGCATGCCCCATGATGATTATTATAGTAATAATGATCAACTCACAAGCAGCAGACAAAGAAAATATAATTCTTGATCACAACTTTTCTAGTTCCTTGACATCCTTGAATTGCTCCTAAGAAATGATAACATCAATCATAATGAAAAAAATTTAAACATTTGTGTGGAAGTGGTAAAACCATGATTCAAAATAGCATCATCCTTGTAACCTTGATTTTCTACTGTTTTGGGATTTTTCAATTTTTCAATTTTTAGGAGTTTTTCAAGATTTTGACAAAGAACCTAACCTAAAGACCTATCCTAGGGGTCTTAGGGGCTGATCAAAGATAAGCCTTGCCTACATTATACACACAGAGACCATGTAGTTCAACAAACTTGACCACTTTACAGGACTAGGATATGAATAGATACATAATTACAATGAACTGCGCCAACGCAATTCAACAAGGTGACTCTGTTTTTGGCTTTTTTGAATTTTTAACTTTTTTATGGATTTTCTAATTTTTGACCTATTTTTGGATTTTCTAATGTGACAAGGATATTTGATGCATTTTCAATGGTGATTGATGTTCCATGTTTTATTTCACTATGATCAATGTTTTCACCATGTTTGTCCTCCTGCTATTTGTCTATTGGTTTAAGCTCAAGATTTGTTTCCCCCAGCGAGTTCAGGATTTTTCCCCCAATGGATACAAGCCAGTTTATTATGGATATGTACAATGGTCAAGAAACCAAGGTGAGACATAACTAGCATATCAAGGTATGCACATGGAGCTCGAATGAAGGATGCAGATGGTAATGATACCATGATAGTGATCAACACACGTTCTCATAGAGGAAGAAGCTAGCCTATCATAAATAGTGCCTATTGCCAAGTTTTCACCACTTGTTTTTATTGCACTTTTTTAGATTTTTAGATTTTTTTTGTATTTTTCTTTTTTTTTGATCTTTTTGTATTTTTTATTTTTGATTTTTGTATTTTTATTTTTAAATTTATTTTTTCCATCACCAAGATGCCTGTTTGCCAGGTTTTCACCAAGGTAACCATTTTTTCTAAACATTTTCTAATGTTTTTCAATTTTTTCAGGACTTTTTCTAATGTTTTTGGATTTCTTCAGGACTTTTTCCAATGTTTTTGGATTTCTTTAGAACCTTTTCCAATGTTTTTGGCTAACCTATGCATAGAATTTATTGAGATGAAGACTATTCATGGGTTCCTCAAATTGATCCCCTTCTGGTGTGGACAACTGATATGCTTCTGAACCATAAACTGATACAATGACAAAAGGTCCCAACCAATTTGGCTCAAACTTTCCTTTCTTTTCTCTATCTTGTTGATTACAGGGGTTCTCCTTCAACACTAAGTCATTAACTTGGAATGTTCTAGGTTTGACCTTGCGATTGTAGCTTTTGGGCATTCGTTGTTGGTAGGATTTTAGGTGATTCATTGCATGTTGGTGCCGCTCATCTAACAGTCCTAGTTCCAGTGATCTTGAAACCCGATAGTCTTCATCAAGGATGATACCTTTCAAGGAAACCTAGAGTGATGGTATTTCAACCTCAATAGTTACAATGGCCTTAGACCCATATACCAATGCATATGGTGTAGCTCCTATCGGTGTGCGAATACTGGTGTGGTATGCCCACAAGGTAGGTTTTAATTGGATGTGCCAATCACGTCCTGCGTCATTGACAATTTTCTTCAAAATCTTTAGAATAGTCTTGTTGGAAGCCTCTACTTGACCATTCCCCTAGGGGTAATATGGCGTAGAGAAGCAATGTTGAATATTGAACTTCTCACACAATTCTTGCATGTCTTGATTTTTGAACGATCTTCCATTGTCAGTGACTATGGATTAGGGAATGCCATATCTACAAATAATGTGGTTGAGGATGAATGATGAAATCTACTTTCCTATGATGTTGGTTAAAGGAACAACCTCAATCCACTTTGTGAAGTATTTTGTGGTTGTGATGATAAAATTGTGTTTGTTTGATGAAAATGGATGAATTTTACCAACAAGATCTAGTCCCCATTGAAAAAATGGCCATGTGGATGCAAAAGGTTGAAGTTCCTATGTTGGTGCATGGATGAGGTTCCTTTGAATTTGACATTTCTGACATTTCTTCACAAACTGGAAAGACTCCCTTTCCATAGTTGGCTAATAATATCCTAAATGAAGAAGTTTCTTGGCTAAGGTTAGGCCACTTGAATGCATTCCACAAACACCCTCATGGACTTCTCGTAAAGCTATTTCAGATGCATCGCGTTCTAGACATCGTAAGAGAGTTTCGTCAAGACCTTGTCAGTATAGTACATCCACTATAAGTGTATGTCGGCGGCTCGGAGAATGAGATTGCATTTTTGATTTCATGACAAGTTAGGTGGAAGAGTGTTATCTTTCAGGTAGGTATAAATCTCACTATAGATTGAGGTATTGGTATTGGATAGGTGATAGATAACATGTGATTTAGTATCATCATAGGAAGGGGAAGATAGTTGTTCCACCAAGAACTCGTAATAACTTCTTTTCTTTGGAATTTGTAACAAGGAAGCAATAGTATCCATGGAATCAATGAATTTATTGTCCACTCTTGAGATCTGTTCAAATTTGATATCCAAAAAATATTTTTTGAAATAATCTAGCATTCTCGTGTAAGGCATCAGTTTTTCATGTCTTGTTTGATAATCATCATTGACTTGGTTAATAACTAACTGAGAATCCCTATACACTTGTAATTCTAGGACCTTCCAGTCTATAGTTGTTTTGATGCCAATGATTAATGCTTCATACTCTGCCATGTTGTTCGTACAAGGGAGCATCAGTCTATATGATTTTGGAATGGTATGTCCTTGTGGAGTGACAAATATAATTATGGCTCCTGATACGTGTTGAGTGTGTGATCCATCAAAGTACAGTGTCCACTGTCTTGCAACCAAGGTAAGAACATCAACATCTAGAAATTCAATGTGTAAAGGATGATTATCTGGTAATGGTGCCTCCGCTAACTAATTAGCAGTTGCTTTTCCTTTGATTTCCTTTCTCTCTACATACTGGATATCAAATTCACTGAGTATCATGACCCATTTAGCCAATCTCCCTATTAGGTTTGCTTTACTGAGGAGATATTTGAGAGGATCAATTTTAGCTATCAATTTGATGGTGTGAGTTAGCATGTAGTGTCGTAGCTGTAGAGTAGAAAATACTACTGCTAGATAGGCCTTTTCAATGGAGGTATAGTTGATCTCATATCCATTTAGCATCCTACTGATGTAATAAATTGCTCGTTCTTTTCTTGCTAAATCTTCTTGTGCTAATAAGGCTCCCAATGACATCTCTATTGTGGAAATATATAATAGTAATGACTTCCCTTCTATAGGTGGTACTAGGATAGGAAGATTCATTAAATATTGTTTCAAATGGTTGAAGACTCCCTCGCATTGCTCATCCCATCGGAAGGAAACATTTTTATGCAACAAATGAGTGAAGGGGTGGGTCTTATCTGCCAACCGTGAAATGAACTTGCTGATTGATTGAAACCTTCCTTGTAGAGAACAAAGTTGACTAATGTTCTTTGGTGGTGGAATTTCCATAATATATTTGAATTTTGCTAGGTCCACTTCAATTCCTTTTTCTGATACTATGTGACCCAGGAGTTTTATTGATGTCACCCCAAACACACATTTCTTGGGATTTAGCCTTACATTGAATTTCTCCAGTCTAGTGAAAATTTTATCTAGGATCTCCAAATGTCCTTCCCTGGTATATGGTTCGGCTAATAAATCATCCACATAGTCTTCCATGAAGGTATGCATCATATTGTGAAATATTTTTGTCATAGCACTTTGGTAAGTAGCTCCTGCATTTTTCAAGCTAAACAACATTTAAACAAATATCCCACAAAGCTGGTTTACAATTTCTGGGAGGAACTGATTTTTACTGAAATCACATATTTTTAGAAAATATAATGATTTAAGCCTTAAAATTTTCCATTTAAAGAATTTCAATTGAAGAGGGTTTGATCAAACTACCTTAAATCAAACCCCCTTGGATAGAACCCCGCTAGTTTTAAACCATACCTATAGCAGAGTCTCCTTTACACCTATCAAAATGCTGATAAAAAACCACTTTTGATTTACCTTTTGGGGGATCAAATGAATTCATTTAAAATTTATTTTTTGCAAGTATTTAGTCCTCATTATAATCTTCCCAAAAAGTATAATTTTAAATAAATTTAATTTTATTATTATATTTATTTTTTATTTCTCGTGAATGTAGGTTTTTCACCGAAAATCAAGCTCTCTGTTATGCACATGTGGAAAAATAGCAGATTATTAAAAAAAAAACTAAAAATATTAGTGCACCAGATATTGGAATCCTTGATCCAACAAAGAAAAATAAATTGAATTTCGATACATACAAAAAAAGTTACACGTTATACAATCGCGCTATGTCTGAATTATAATTGGTTTGAATTTGAAACTTGATTAAAGAAAACAATATTCAATAAAAAACTATCTAACCAAGTGGAAGTACTAGATATTAGAGTTAAAAATCTAAATCTGAAAGAATTAGAATTTTATCCTTCATGGAAAAAAAGTTATGCGTTATACGGTGAGCGTCACTTTTTTAAAATGTTGTTTTCTGAAAAAAACTAGTTTTCAAGGGAGATGGAAAAAGAAGTGCAATTTGATTCAAAAATTTTTGAAAAAAATATATTTAGAATCTATATAAAAAATGTCATGAAACTCTAGTTTGCATCATCTTCAAATTCCTCACGGTTTAGCCGCTATAGGTGCCCGAAAGTGAAGATTTAGTTAAAAAAAATTATTTCAGTGTCGAGTTTGGCCAAAAATTGTAAACCACTATTGTGGGTTTGGAACAGAAGGTTCCCCATGGACAAGTTACAAAGGCCATTTTATCTTGATCTTCTAGAGCTATTTTGATTTGGTTTTACCTAGAAAAGCCATCCATCAGTGATACCATGCTATGTCCTGCCATCAAGTCTACTATGATATCTATATTGGGCAAAGGAAAATCATCCGTAAGACAAAATTTGTTAAGGTCTCAGAAATCTATGTAGATGTGAATGTTGTTGTCAGGCTTTGAAACTGGTACTATATTGGAGATCCACTCAGCATAGTCAATGGGTCTGATGAAGTTGGCATCGAACAATTTCTTCAACTTTGCCTTTACCAATAAGGCGATATGGGGGTGCATTTTTCTCAACTTCTGTTTGACTGGTTTCACTCCTAGAGGTAATGATAGATGACGCATGATGATTTATAGATAGATTCCTAGCATATTAGCATATGACCAAGGAAAGTTAATTTGTTTCTCTATGAAAATTTTGAGGAAGCTTGGTTTTTCCTATTCTGTCAAAGATGCTGCTAGATGGATATTGTTTGCTATCTCTTCATTGTCGATGTTCATAGACTGTGTGGGTTCAATCAAGACTTTTGATCTTTCTTGAATTTTTTTGGGAGAGTATCAAATCTTCCATCCTTTGATGCCTTAGAAAGGTTTTCGCCATCAGACGCACTCTTTGTTTTTACTTTTTCTAGATCTGGTACTGCCATTAAATGGTTTTCAATATCAGATCTATTTCCTGTATTATTCATTTTGCAGCTGGAATATTTGGTACTCCCTTATGTGGAAGCCTTGTTATGATCATTGGTGGAATCTATTTTGGGATTGTTGGCATAGAGGAAATTGACGATGGTGTCATCATTTGAAAATGTAGGGATATCAAATGGTTTGGTTAAGTCCAAATTTATGAGCTCAAGATGTACTAAGGGTAAGCAATCACCAGACAGGTTAAGGTTGGAAATGATAAGGGTTTGTATAGCAATGTCTTCAATTTTTCCAATAGAAAAATTGATGTCTAGAAGGTAACTCTCCTCTGAATTATCTATCTCACTCTGAGTTGAATCGTTTACACTAGAATCATCAAGGTGTTGTGATCCAAATTCAAATAGTCTAGAACCTGACCCTTGTCCTTCTTCGATTAGGGATACATATTTATGTACTACATCAATGTCCTTGTCATGAAAGGACTCTTGTAATAGTGAGTTCCACTCATATTCATTGGAATCAGTCTCATGCTCTTCACTAGCTTGTAATTGTAGGATTATTTCAATCACCTTTTCTTTTGTGTCCTCTTTATAGCCTAGTCTAGTGTTGTCTTTAGGATTGATCAAAATGGGTTGAACTAGTTCTATAATCCCCTCCTTTCTTTTACCCATGTGACCTTTTCCCTCATATCCCATCTTTTCCAAAATAGTGAAACTTTTTCCATATTTAGTTGTTTGTACAGTTGCAGTTGCCGCTTGGGATTCTTCCTCATCCTTATAAAACTAGTTTAGAACATCATTGTCTTATGTTTCATCAAACTTGGTGCTTTCCTTTATGAATTGTCCATCAAATTTGGTAATTGGTTGTGGGGTCTTCTGCATTGATGTGGAGGGTTCTCCATAAACTTTTGGAGATGAAAAGTGTGAAATACATAGAGACCATTCAAAGAAGTATTCACCACCACCTTTGTCTTTGACTTGGAACTTTTCATCAAATTTTTTTGACAAGGAGTTCAATTGAGCTTTAGGATTTGAGGAGGTGGATGGAGAAACTTCTTCTTTCTTCTCATACTATTTAGACATGGAACTGGATTGGCTTTAATGATTTGTGGAAATGACCAATGGTTTGGATGAGGAACTTGACTGGCTCTAATCCTTGGAAGTAGTGGGAGTGGAAGCTTCTCTATTATGTGGTACAAAGATATCTTGGAAATATTTCAGGGTATTACAATATTGAGGACTATTTGAATAAGCTGAAATAGTAATTTCCTGACCACCACAAGGAAATTTTAGACATTGGTGATATGTTGAAGGAGCCGCTTGCATCTCATGAATCCAGGGTCAACCCAATAGTATATTATAGGTCAAATCCTTGTCTATGACTTGGAAGATTACATCTCTCTTGATTGATCCCACTTGTATAGGTAGGATAATTAACCCCTATGAAGCTCTTTCCTCATCATCATATGCTATTATTGTAATTTTTATCTTTGAATCAATTACATTCTCAGAAAATCCCAAGGCACAAACAAGTTTTAAAGTACATATATTTAGGCGAACTCCTCCATCTATCAGGATGCGTTTGACATGATGTTTATGGATTAAGACTTCAATATGGAGAGAAACTTTATGGGGATGAGAAATGGATGTGTCATCATTTTCAGAAAAGGATAAGCAATGTGGTGTGGTTAAATGTCCCACCATGGCTTCAAATTTACAAACTTCCAAATATGTTGGCACTGTTGTGTCCACTAGGGATTTTTCCAAGATCTCTTTGTGAGTGGGTGGAGTTTTGAGTAATTCCAATATTGATATTTGTGTAGGGATCTTTTGTAATTGGTCCACTATGTTGTATTTATTGGATGGCGTTACAAATTTTTTAGATGAACCTCCTTTTAAGACATATTTGGCCTGTGCTTTGATGGTCGCATTCACTGGTACACTATCTTGTTTCCCATTGATTTTGATGACATTGATTTGAGTATCATTCACATTCATGTCAGGTTTGGTGTCAAGGATAACAATGTCTTCTTCTTGTTCAATTGGAACATCATAAATCATATTATCATTCATGGTAATGTTTTGATGATCATTGGTTTCAATGGAATTCATTTGGTTTTTTGCTATTGAGATATGATTTATGAAAGTATCATGGACATAGTTTACATTCTTTTCCTTGTTATTCGTCATAGAGGATTCGCCTTTTTCGTAGTTTGGTAAGGGATTTTTGAATGCTCTGTGATCTACATTTGTTTGGAGTCCCTCTATTCGTATGATTTTGGCATCTATTAGGTCTGGTATTTTATGTTTCAATTGCATGAAACTATTCATCAGGTGACCTTTACATCGATCAAATTCATAGTAAAGGCATCATTCCACCATGATGATTTTACTTTAGGTTCAAAGCCTTGAGTGTTAGGTAGTGTTATGAGGTTATTCTCAAGAAGTTCCCTCAATGCTGATTCGTGTGATTGACCTAAAGGAGTGAATTTTTGGAAATTTGATTATGTTTGATATGGTGGAAATTTCAATGGGGTGTTTGATTGTGACCACTTTGATTGTTGGACAAGGAGATATTCTAATTTTTTCCTTGATTGATGTTTTGATCTACCTTGGTTGTAGTTCCTGACAAGTTAAATATGGGTTTGGCATTATGTGTTTCGACATTACCATCGTTGACATTTTTGTTCCTTGTCCAAAATTTGGGGTTTTCATTGTTATGATGGTTAGATGAACTATAATTGTTTGATCCTTCATTGTGAATTTTCAACACCCCTCATTTGACTAAGGCTTCTTCAATTTTAACACCATTTTCTACCATCTTCTCAAAGCTAGGAGGACATTGTAATTGTAATCTATAGCTCATCTCATTGTTAAAGTTATCGATAAATATTTTCATCTTTTCCTATTCGGGTATGGGATGAGCGTAATGAGAGAATAACCTTCTCCATCTTTGAAGGAATACGAGAAAATATTTTCCTTATTTTTGTTTGGTATTACAGAGGTCCTTCATGGTTATCTCATGTGAAATGTTGTAGGAATATTGTGTGATGAATCTATTAACAAGTTCTTGGAAGGATTATATGCCTGGTTGTAACTTCAAGAACCATTCCATGCAATGAACCCCTAGACTATGAGGAAAGAGTCTCTTTAAGTATGTGTCCTCATGGGCGAATTCAAGACTCATTGTTTGAAATTCTTGGACGTGGTCTATAAGGTCCAATTTTCTGTTATATTTGTTATATTTTGGCAATTCACTGTAATTTTGAGGAAATGGTATCATGTTTATGTAAGGAAAGCAGAGGTGTGGAAACAATTTCCTAATGTCAAATCCACAGGGAAGAATGCAATGCAGGGCTTTTCATTTTTTGAATTACAATCTAATTAAGACACATGTGAAAGATTTACAGAAATAGAGAAAATACACAAAGACAACTAAACAACAGATTTACGTGGGAAACCCTTACGGGAAAAAACCCACCACACCAAGCTGAATCACTTTGTATTACAGTAACAAGAATTACATACAATCAGAAATACAACTTTCTGGTGTTAGTCACAGTAGCTTCACTATTCAATCTCATTCACAAGAAAATACTCTAAACAACTCGAAAGACTCATTCATTCTCTCAATAGAATCAGTCTACTTTAAATCTGATCATATTCTAATTTCATCTTCTATGCATCGTTATCTGCTAGAACTTCAACGAAGAAAGTTTCCATGCCGATTCAGATTTTTCTCTACAAGCTATTTTTCTCCAACGTCAGAACAGTTACAAAAATCCAACCGTCATCAGTTGAAAATCGCTTCCTCTGATTGGTCCAGCAGGATGCCACACAGGATGATCACACAGTCAACGACGTTCACACTTTGTTGGCATATCGATGAGACACTAACAATGTCTCCCTGATGCCACAAAGAATTTGCTATCGATATCGGCTCCCCAATAGTCGGCAAGAGGTTTCTCATTCGATAAGACTCATATCGAAAACCATAAGTCAGCGAACTTAGAGAGACCATCGGGAAGACATACCACACTTGTCAAGACCTCTTATTGAAGTCTTCGAGTCATACCGATGAGAGATTTCCATTCGGCGTAACAATCACATTTCAGAGAGACTCATATCGAATTCTGAAGGCACAGCGATGAGATAAACTATCGGCAAGACACTACGTTCTCGCCAAGACTTCCCATCGAACACTGCATGCTACATCGAAGTCTTACTTCTATTGGAAAGACCCCAAGGTTTTGGTGAGACGTCATACCGCAAGACATAGCTTACAGTGAAAGACACTGTTGGCAAGACTCAAGTGTTTTGCTGTGACCTTTCTCCGAGCGTCCCAAGTCTTACTGAAGACCATCGACGTGACTTACTCAAGTCGCCAAGAATTCTCAACGAAGTCTTTTGTTACCACGAAGATACCACGAGAACACTCCTATCGGCGTGACCAAGCTGCATCATTGAGACATCTCCCTGCGACCACATGTTACCCCGATAGCTTTACATCCTAGTCGGCGAGACCTTTCATACTCGCGGAGACACATACCAAAACAAAAAGTTATGTCGATGACCATATGAAAAATGGTGTTGGTGAGACATTTCAAGTTTGTGAAGACATCTTGATGAAACCCTTGTCTCACCAATAAACCATATACTGTCGGCGAGACAATCCAGGTTGGGGAGACCTCATACCGATTGTAGATGCTTCGACCAAGTCTCCCCGACGCCTGATAAGATCACTCTGTCGCCAGAAGATTACCACTCACCAAAAGGTCATAGCGAACACACAAGGTCACAACAATAGACTTGTCGGCCAGACATCAACCCTGTCACAGTGATAGGAACATTTTAAGAGCCTCAAAATAGTTAGTCGGCCAGACATCCATGATGTCACACCGACTTTTCTTTCAAGGAGTTTCATGTTAGTAAGAATTGAGGCACATATTCCAACAAGCTCCCACTTGACGAAGATCTTACTGACACCTCCTAAGCATAATAAAACTGCTAAAATTCATGGGCCAAGAGGCCCATCAAACTGGCACACCACCTAAACTTGTCTGTGCTCACAGGCTTTGTCAATACATCTGCAACATTCTCTAGAGTATCCACTTTCTCCAAAGATACCTTCCCATCCTCCACCATATCTCGTATAAAGTGATACTGTACATCTATATGTTTTGTTATGGCATGGAAAGTAGGATTCTTTGCCAAACATATAGCACTCTTACTGTCACAGTAGATAGTAATCTTCTCTGCATCAAAACCAATGTTAGAACAAAAATGTTTTAACCAGATTGCTTCTTTATAGGAATGTGTTGCTACCATGTATTTTGCCTCTGTAGTGGAAAAAGTGACTATAGCCTGCCACTTGCTCATCCAACTCACTACACCACCATTCATCATGAAAATATATCCACTGGTGGATCTTCTGCTGTCAATGTCCCCTACCCAATCAGAGTCCACATAACCTTGAATACTGAGAGTTCTCTGTGATTCAACCAAGGTACCATGGTAACACAAAGCATAGTCTTAAGTGCCCTTCAAATGTCTAAACACTCTCTTCACAACATCCCAATGTGTTCTTTCAAGATTTTCCATAAACCGACTAAGAACTCCCACTACTTGGGCAATGTCTGGCCTTGTACAGACCATTGCATACATAAGGCTGCCAACTGCACTTGCATAAGGCACACTGGTCATGTCCTCCATCTCAGAAGAAGATTTTGGATAATCCTCAATAGATAGCTTCATTCCATGTGTAATTGGAACAACTAGCTGCTTGCACTCAGTCATACAAAATCTCTCTAGAACAGTCATGATATACTTACTTTGACTGAGCCAAAGTTTTCTATTCTTCCTATCCCTAGTTATTTCCATTCCCAGAATATACCCTGCTACACCAAGATCTTTCATTTCGAACTTTGCAGAAAATTGAGACTTAAGATCAGAAATAATTAGCTTACTATTGCCTATGAACAACATATCATCAACATATAGAGCAATAATAAGAAATTGATCACTTTCAGCTTTGTAATATACACAATGATCACATTTTAATCTTACAAATCCCAATGACAAGACAAACGTGTCAAAATTTTGGTACCACATTCTAGGGGACTGTTTTAAACCATACAGAGATTTCTTTAACTTGCAAACTAGTTTTTCTTTACCCTTTTCCACAAAGTGCTCCGGCTGGGACATATAAATTTATTCTTCAAGATCACCATGAAGAAATTCTATCTTCACATCCATCTGCTCAATCTCTAAGTCATATGCTGATGTAAGTGACAAAAGAAATCTAATAGATGTCAGCTTAGCTACAGGAGAAAATATTTCTCCATAGTCAGTTCCCTCTACCTGGGAATAACCTTTTGCAACTAGCCTCGCTTTATATTTTTCTACACTGCCATCCAGACCAATTTTCTTTTTGAATATCCATTTGTAGCCTACAGATTTTCTGCTTTTAGGCAATGGAACCAAACTCCAGGTATTATTCTTTTCTAATGATGCCATTTCTTCATTCATAGCTTCCAACCAAGAGTTTGAATCAGACATTTTAAATGCCTCTTTCACAGTCCTAGGTTCATCAGTGCTAGAAATTAAAGCATAGGCACAAGTAGACTCTATCAAAGAAAACCCATACCTTTCAGGTTGCTTTCTTTCATGAGTTGACCTCCTCACAAGCTGAGGCTGAGGTGGTTCTTCATCTTCTTCAGAACTTTCAGAACTGCTTGAGCTCTCCTCAGTATTAGCTACATTTTGATTTTTCAATTCCTCTTTATCTAGTGTTTGAGGAATTTCTGCTACATCCTTTTCATTTTCTGATTTCTTCTCTGATTGCAGATCCAATGTAGAAGGTTTCAACTCATGAAAGATAACACTTCTACTGTACAAAACCTTCTCAGTCTCAGGGTTCCAAATCTTGTATCCTTTTATGCCAGCACTATAGCCAATAAAAATACACTTCAAATGGCACATATGCATATGCCTCACATCCAAAGACATGAATATGTCTTAGAGAGGGCTTCCTTCTAGACCATGCTTCCAAAGGTGTCTTCTCAACAAGAGCAGAGTTAGGAGAACAATTTACCAAGTAACATGCTGTAGATACTGCTTCAGCCCAGAACTTCTTTTCCAAGCCAGCACTGCTCAACATACTTTGTGCTCTTTCCATTACTGTCCTGTTGAACCTTTTAGCAACTCCATTTTGCTGTGGAGTATAAGGTGTAGTCTTATGTCTTTTAATCCCATGATCTGTATAGTACCTTTCCAATTCATCTGAACAAAACTCACCGCCATTGTCAGTCCTTAAGCATTTTATTTTCTTACTAGTCTGATTTTCAACAAGGTTTTTAAATTGCTTAAACCAACTGAACACTTCTGATTTACTTTTCAAAAAATATACAAATTTCCTTCTAGAATAATCATCAATAAACGACACATAGTATCTTGATTTAGATAGATAGGGAATATTCACTGGACCAAACACATCATAATGTATATAATCAAGCAAACCAGAAGATTTGTGAGGACTGGAATAAAATGAAACATGGTGTTGCTTTCCATATATGCAATGTTCACAAAATTTGAACTTAAGGTTACAATATTCAAGCCCTTCTACCAGGTTTTTATTTTTCAAGGTTTTAAAACCTTTTTCACCAATGTGGCCAAGCCTATGATGCCAGAGCATAGTCTTTTTTGCTGGAAGTTTAACCTCCATGGAATTTACTCCATCAGGAACATTTTCCTTCTTTTCTCCATGAGCAGCCTTAAGTGACTTTGCAGAGACACTATTGCATTGAATAGCTTGTGCATCCAACTTGTACAAGGTACCAATTCGATCACCCCTAGCCATCACCATAGAGCCTCTAGTCATCTTACAGCCATTTCCAGAGAACATGACCTACACTCCAATATCATTCAGCTTACTTACAAAAAATAGGTTTTGAGCCAGACCTGGTATATGCATCACATCATTGATTCCCTTCACTCTTCCATCAGGGAATTGAATTTTGACTCTTCCAGGACCAACAATTTCCAAAGATGAATCACTTGCCAAGTACACGTTTCCACCATTGTATTCTTCATACTTCGTGAACCAATCTCTATGAGATGTCATGTGGAAAGATGCTCCAGAATAAATCAGCCAGACATCATCTGATGCCTATGTAGCCAAAGCTGCAATGAAGGCATCTGCATCACTATGAGAAGAATCATTGCCAGAAGAGTTCTTCTTCTTCCTTTTCTCCTCCTTGTAGTCCTTTTGGACATGACCAGGTTTCCCACAGTTCCAACACTTTACCTTTAACTTCTTTCTAGGAGACTTTGATCTCCCTTCTACTTTCGATCTAGACTTCTTGTCCTTCTTCTTTCCTTTCTCTTTTGGTCTACCTCTGACAGCAAGAGCCTCCTTTTCTATCTCAGAAGAATTTCTTCTCATTTCTTCTGATAATAGAGAAGCAACAACATCTTCCATCTTGAATATGGATGTTGTACTCCCTATAGCCATCACCAAATGATCCCAAGAATCAGGCAGAGAACATAGCAACAACATGCAATGATCTTCATCTTCAACCTTTACACCAACAGATGTCAACTGAGAAATCAACATGTTGAAAGCATTTAAGTGATCAGCAACATACCCTCCTTCCTACATTCTCCAAGAGTACAACTTCTTCCTCAAGAATAGCTTGTTCACCAACGACTTGCCCTGATAAATGGATGCCAGTCTTTTCCACAAGGAAGAGGCAGTCTTTTCTTCATGCACATTTAGAAGAATAGAGTCTGCCAAACAGAGCCTTATCATCCCCTTAGACTTATTATTTTCTAGGTCCCAATCCTCTTGCTTCATGCCTTGAGGCATTGTTCCAAACACAATAGTCCAAAGATCTTGATCAACTAGCATATCTTCCATTTTGAGTTTCCACAACTCAAAATTGCTTCCATTGAATTTCTCTATTTCCATCCTTTCGGATGTGCTCGCCATCTCAATTTGTAATCAAATTATCATACCTCTATAAAACTCCTACTGGAAAAGGATTGACACAAAAAACCCAGCCCACTCACAAGGACAACACAACTGGCCAGGCTCTGATACCACTTGTAAGGAAAGCAGAGGTGTGGAAACATTTTCCTAATGTCAAATCCACAGGGAAGAATGCAATGAAAGGCTTTTAAGTTTTCAAATTACAATCTAATTAAGACACACACGAAAGATTTACAGAAATAGAGAAAATACACAAAGACAACTAAACAACAGATTTATGTGGGAAACCCTTACAGGAAAAAACCCACTACACCAAGCTGAATCACTTTGTATTATAGTAACAAGAATTACATATAATCAGAAATATGAATTTCTGGTGTTAGTCATAGTAGCTTCACTGTTCAATCTCATTCAAAAGAAAATACTCTAAACAACTCGAAAGGCTCATTCATTCTCTCAACATAATCGGTCTGCTTTAAAACTGATCACATTCTGATTTTGTCTTCTGTGCATCCTTATCCTCTAGAACTTCAATGAAGAAAGTGTCCATGCCGATTCAGATTTTTCCCTGCAAGCTTTTTTTCTCTAGCGTCACAATAGTTACAAAAGTCTAACTGTCATCAGTTGAAAATCACTTCCTCTGATTGGTCCAGCAGGATGCCACACAGGATGATCACACAGTCAATGACGTTCACACTTTGTTGGCATATCGGTGACACACTAATAGTGTCTCCCCGATGCCACAAAGAATTTTCTATCGATATCGGCTCCCCAACAGTCGACAAGAGGTTTCTCATTTGAAAAGACTCATATTGAAAACCATAAGTCATAGAAAACTCAGAGAGACCATTGACAAGACATACCACACTCATCAAGACCTCTTATCGAAGTCTTTGAGTCATACTGATGAGAGATTTCTATTCGGCGTAACAATCGCATTTCAGAGAGACTCATATCGAAGTCTGAAGGCACAAAGATGAGATAAACTATCAGCAAGACACTACATTCTCACCAAGACTTCCCATCGACCACTACATGCTACACCGAAGTCTTACTTCTATCAGAAATACCCCAAGGTTTTGGTGAGACGTCATACCACAAGACACAACTTACACCGAAAGACACTGTCGACAAGACTCAAGTGTTTCATTGTGACCTTTCTCTGAGTGTCCTGAGTCTTACCGAAGACCATTGGCGTGACTTACTCAAGTCTCCAAGACTTCTCAATGAAGTCTTTTGTTACTGCGAAGACACCACGAGAACACTCCTGTCAGCGTGACCAAGCTACATTGTTGAGACATCTCCCTGCAACCAAATGTTACCTTGATAGCTTTACATCCCAGTCAATGAGACCTTTCATACTCACAGAGACACATACCGAAACAACAGGTTACACCGATGACCATATGAAAAATGGTTTCGGTGAGACATTTCAAGTTTGTGAAGACATCTTGACAAAACCCTTGTCTCACCGATAAACCATATACTATCGGTGAGACAATCCAGGTCGGTGAGACCTCATACCGATTGTAGACACTTCGGCCAAGTCTCCCCAATGCCTGATAAGATCACTCTGTCACTAGAAGATTACCACTCGCCAAAAGGTCATAGCGAACATGCAAGGTCACAATAATAGACTTGTCGGCTAGACATCAACCCTGTCATACTGATAGGAACATTTTAAGAGCCTCATAACAGTTAGTCGGCCAGACATCCATGATGTCACACTGACTTTGCTTTCAAGGAGTTTCATGTCAGTAAGAATTGAGGCACATATTCCAACAGTTTAACCTTCTATCAAATGGATAGGGACAAATATCTTGTAACAAGTATCTTTTTGGAGTCCCACCTTGCATATCTTGGAGTTGTTGTTGAAGGTTTTTGCATTTTATTTTTCAAGGTAGTCATTTGATCAGTAGGCATTTTAGTTTCAGTTTTCTTTGGGATACTCTTCAATTTGTTGACATCAAAGTCATTAGAAAACTTGGCCCCTTGATTGGCTAACAAAAAAAGATGTTTCTCCCCATCCTTTTCAAAGACTTTCTCTAGGAATCTATGGAAATTGGGGTCTTGATTTTCTTGTTCGACATCTTCTTCTGTTATCTCATCTAGTTATTTTTGGGAGTTCTTATGAAAAGTATTTTCCTTTGGTTTAGCCATGGTATGTGGAGGTTTAGTTTCCGTGTCCTTAAGTTTTTGTTTTTGAGACCTTGTTAAAATGGGCATACAAGTGATTAAGGTTTTGCTAAATTTTTATCGTTATTTGAGAGTGCAAAGGAAATACATAAGTTGAATTGAATGATGGATTCTATTGATATTACCAAGGTGATAAAATTTGATACAAAGTTTATTGTTTCAATGATGAAAGATAATGAATCCTTGATGGGGAAACTCAACTTTATTATCAATTTTGGGCGTTGATGATGATGGGAACTTTTAGATGTTTGATCAAAGTTTAGGTAAAATGTTTCACTTGGATAAGTCAATTTTAACAATGTTTTGGACTCTAAGGGACAAATTTGAGGAGATTTTGAAATTTTGATTCTAATTGCGAAATGGTGGATTGAACTTTTCTTTCCTAGACGATATGTTCGAATCTTTGGAAGTGTCTTGGATTTTTCCAATAATAGAAAAAATACAAGTTGTCGTTGTTCCTTGAAGCTTTTCTATAAAAATTGAAGAGTAATCTGTCCCTAAAGTCATAAAGCATGGCAAGACATTTTTGACGGTCTTCTGGACTAAGAACTATGTGTTTTGGTTTTCAAATTTTAATTTTCTGTGAAGCCATTAGATAAAGACCATGTTTAGACTATCTTTCAAGGCTGAAAATGACTTTGGACTAGAAAAATGCTTGAATTCTAGTTTCAAGATGGTAGATGGGAATTGTATTTAGCTCTCTATATTTAGGTTTTTAGTGGAAGCACTATTACGGTGGGAAAAAAGTGCCAAAAAGGTAGAAGCGGTACAAAAAATATCAGAGGCACCACATAATGGCCTAGAAGTGCCACAAAAATAGGTGGATGCACCACATAATGGATAGGAGGCACCAGAATATTGGGTCAATGTGCTGGTAAATAAGGTGGAAGTGCTGAAACAAAAGGTGAATGTGCTGGAAAAGTTGGTGAAACTGCTACAGAAAATAGTGAAAGTGTTGAAGTGGGGAATGCAACAGTTTGTTTCTAGTTTACTCAATTTTTCTGGTTTTTGGTCGAAGGACAATTTATTCTTGATGATGTATTCAAAATCACAATTTTTGTAGTTTTTCCAGTGTGTAAAGTTTTGTTCAAGGTTTGTTTTGAGAACAATTTAAAAAGAACAATCAAGCACAATGTACATTTCCTAGGGTTGTGATAGACTATATTCTCTTGGATTCCACGTGGGTTTTACCCCAACCACACTTATCTTTAGTGGATGAATTCAAAAGCTTGGTCACACGAGCTCCCCCTTACATTGCACTCTCTTCTCAGGTCAACCAAGCTTCTAGCCTCCATGAAACTCCCATGGTAGATTGATCATCTCTACTAAATACTGGGAGAATGTGGATGCCTTCACACCGACTAGTGCTGTACCAAGAGAATAGATAAAGGATTTGGACAATTCTATAACAAGGGTTCTAGTAAGGAATTTCCATTCGTATGAGTTGATCCAATGTGGCAAGAGACCATTACTACCCTTCTCGTCGGAGCCAACCACGTGATATTATTGTTTACTCCAATATCCCCATTTATATTCTGGCTGGAAATACTCTTGGCTTTAGAGTGTTATTGGTTGAGTCATTCCCTTGGGTGAGTACTTTTTCCCCAAGGCAGGACCTCTAGGATAAACAAAAGTGAGAGAGTATACCTGTACTTCGATCCTCTTTATTCTACATGAATAAAGAGACAACCCTTGCCATATACCCTACTCACACTCGCAGATTAACAAAGAATGGGTCTGGCTTTTTGGTCACCCAGTTAAGGGGATATCATATTCCTACAGTTCAAAAAACACCAAAAATAAATGAAAAAGGAAGGGGTCTGGCTTTTTGATCACCCAGTTAAGGGGAGAGCATATGCCTACCCTTCCAAACAAGCAGCAAACATGGTGTTCTTTCCTAGATTAATTAATCTATGTTCCTAATTTAAGCAAAAAGGAAAGATATAAAATCCAGCCTCTGCATCAAATTCATTATTAGTTTCTCATAGGTTATCTTTGGCAAGCATTCTGGAGTGTCAGCAACCTGTAAAATAGAAAATCCAACATTAGTTTTCATTCTTGGGAAAAAATTACAAAAATAACTAAAAGTGGCATAACAGAAAGCAGAAGCGCCAAAAAGATAGAAGCACCATTGAATTGATTGAAAGGGCCACAACATGGGGTCAAAGTGCCACAAAAACTCCCTAAAGAACCACATAATTTCTTGGAAGTTCCAGGACAGTCAGTGAAAGTGCTAGACAATCTTTCATAAACACTAGAAAATTACGCAGTTGTGCCAAAAAACCACATGTCTGAGCCTGCAAAAAAAAACTTCCAGAAAATGTTAAAATAATAGGGGCTAGGCCCCATGGTGGGCGCCAATTTATGTGTGTATTCAAATATGCTTAAATTGATATATTAAAAAAAAGACACTTAGATGGGAAGTATTATATTAAAGAATCTATCTAAATCAAACATAGTTTAACAACAAAACTCTTTAAAAACTTCACATCTTCCTCTAATCTTAAATGTTCTGGCAATTTGTGCTCTCAAAAATTATTCCTACACAAATCCCTGAGATGTCATCTAAGAAATGAGTAGCCTATCGATTTACAATGCAGATTATAAACCTACATCTATATGAATAAAAGATTTAGTTGTATGAAATGATAAATGGACATGGTGGAATGAGCCAATATGCACAAAATGATATGAAATGGAAGATAATGCAAAACTATGCTAATTCCAATGAGATTATAATTGATTCTACATGATGAATTAAACTATGAAATGCCTAAAGGAGCCATGATCTAAAAAAAATTGATAACTAATCCTAAATGCTAAGCTAAAATGCAAATGAAGCTCTAAAAAGTCAAGTGAAATTCTGCAGAGTAAGATTATGCAATTGCTCCTCCTATGCAAAATCTATAAATTGGGATCAATTTATAGATTTTTCCAAGGCATAGGATGAGTTTGTAGCCATGATTGATCAAGATTTAATCTGGACAATCTGACGGAGAAGAATGAAGAGGATGGAGAAAAAAAGATAAATGTTCCCTTTAATAAAACCATTTTTCCAAGTGCAAGAGGGAATCATTTGGATGAAGGAGCCATGTGTCCTCAAGGTGGTTAAATTGTTGAAGATAATTATCAATTTAGAAAATAATAATAATCATTTTCATGTGACACATGCTGAGTTGGAGGGTGATATGGAAGGTAGTAAGAGAAAAGTATGTAGAAATGTGATGGAATTCAAATTAAAAAATTTGAATTAAGTGAGAGGGAAGTTAATTAAAAAAAAAAATTACTTAGATTTGCTCATTTTAATTAAATCATGAAAGAGGTGAATTGGAATAGAAGAATTAAGAGGAAAGGAACTATGTAAATAAATTTGATTTATTTATACAGTAGAGGAATACAAATTTATTAATTAAATAATCAATATTTAATTAATATTCTCAAGACCAATTTTGAGTGTATACAGTATCAAAGCTTGAATATCTTAAGTGTGTGAAAATACCACCTAAGAGAGGCAGTTTGCACCAAGATTGAGCTTGTGGTTATTGGAGAAAATGGATTGGAGAGGAGCCCATCATGGTAGAGGTAGAGGAAGAGGAAGAGTGGAAAATTTTGTCCATGATAATTATTTTAGATCTTTGAGAAGACAAGTAGAGGAACTTCAAGAAGAGATAAGAAGAGGGTTTGCACAAAGAAGGGAACCTGATAGTGGTGAATAAGAAGCTTCAGAGAATGCTAGCCTGCACATTGAACAAAGAGAGGAAATTGCAGTAGTTGCAAATGACCCATTGTTGATGGATTTGAAAAAAATGGGAAAGAGACCAAAATGTTATGTTCCTAACTTCAATGGAATCTTGAATCCAGAGGATGTCATAGACTGGATAAATGAAATGGAGGAGTATTTTGAGTTTGAAGAAATTGGATACCCAGATAGAGTGATATTTTCTAAGACGAGATTGAAGGGTCATGATTCAATCTGGTGGAGAGAAATTCAATTGGAAAGAGGAAGAAAAGGAGAAGATAAAATTACAATATGGGATAAAATGGTAGAGAAAATGAAAAGGAAATTCATTCTGAAGTAGACT
The DNA here is from genome assembly GCA_007258455.2 of Sequoia sempervirens. Taxonomy (NCBI): domain Eukaryota; kingdom Viridiplantae; phylum Streptophyta; class Pinopsida; order Cupressales; family Cupressaceae; genus Sequoia; species Sequoia sempervirens. The sequence goes on along the minus strand of VDFB02124525.1, from coordinate 155,135 downwards.
AGGAGCTAGAATTGCTGAAAAGGATACAAAGCTTGAAGCAAGGAAGCAAGATAGTAAAGGTGTACATAGAAGAGTTTCATAGAATACTCATTAGAATAGACATTCTGAGGAAACTAAGGAGAATGTTGCAAGATACCTTAATGGTTTGAGGTCAAGTATACACGAGGAGATGAAATTGGTGTAAGTTGTGACTATGGAAGATGCTTACTAGATTACCTTGAAGATTGAAGAAAGGATGAACAATAGATTTGAAAACAAACAAAGAGGAAAATGTCATGAAGGTAAGGTTGGGAGAAGAGAACATGAAGATGATGATTAGAAAAATTAGGAGGCCAAGGAAGTAGCAAACAACATAGGAATGAAGAATTTTATGGGTCAAGAGATCAAAATCAAAGAGGTAGAGGAAGATTGGGTAGAGGTTTTGGAAGAGAAACCTTTCAAGGAACTTGTTTTAAGTGTGGGAAAGAGAGTCATAGAGCATATGATTTTCCCCATGAAAGGAAAGACCAAGAAGAAGGAATGAAAATTAGAATAGGGCAGAAAATGTGAATAGAGAAGATGCAAGATCATCACATTCTAAAGAAGTAGAAGATGGTGAAATTTTAATGGCTAGGAGAACACTGTTAAATGAAGATAATAAATCCATTCAAAGGAGAAGTTTTTTTAGGAAAAGATGTAAGTGTGAAGGAAAGACATGTAATGTCATTATTGATAATGGAAGCATAGATAATCTTGTGTTTGATGAAATGGTAAGAATATTGCAGCTAAAAAGGAAGAAGCTCCTGAATCCATATCAGATAGCATGGGTACAAGATGACAAGAAGCTTTTGATCAGCAAACAATGTGAGGTAAAATTTAAGATAGGATGCTATTTTGATGAATTTTTGTGTGATATTCTCCCAATGGATGCTTGCCACATTATTTTAGGAAGACCTTTGCAATTTGATAGGAAGGAGATGCATGATGGTTATGCCAAAACATACACATTGATGAAGGATGGAGTGAAACAAAAATTGAAGCCATTGAAAGAAGAAATGGGTAAGGTTTAAACAATGGTAGGTCTTGTTTGGTTGATGATATCAGATTTTTAGATGGTATGAATCCTAAATATGTTAGCTTTGTTGAAACTAACCATGAAGAAGATGGGAAAGGTGAATTGTTGACTCAGATTGCAGAAGAGATCTCAAGTGGAAAGAAGGTAGTAGAAAAGGGTAAGGTAAAATCTAATTTTATTGTTTCCCTTGATGAGAAAGAGAGTGAAGGAGTAGATAAGTTTGTTGCAGTAGAAATTATTTTTGATAAATTTAAATTAGAAGAGCTGAGTGTGAAGGTTAATGAAGAGTTTCCTGAAGAATAATTGTTTGAGAACAATGGAGGTGAATTTTTTTTATTAGTGTTCATGATTCCTTATCATCTAATGAGGAAATTAAGTCTTTTGATGATAGTACTAACACTATTTTGAGTGAAGGAAAAAAAGTTGCAAAAATATCATGCCTTTTAGAAGGCATTCAAACAATGGAATTTCATGAATGAGACATAGTGGAAGGAGGTGGAATAGAAAATGAGGCAAAAAAAAACATTTTTTTTGATGAATGATAAGGTATAATTTTAATTGTTAGTTCTGATTTTGATGAATTATATTGGTGGGACAATATATTTGATAATTTCAATTATATGGTGGGTAGTAGAAGAAGGATGAAGTATGGTAATATTGTAAGTTTGCAGAAAGTGGTGCATAGAAATATTTCAATGGAAAGGGAAATGAGGTGGATCCAAGATATACATAGTGTTTGTAAATGTTTCTGAATGTAAATCATGAAACATTTCTTTCTACCATGGGTGTCTAATGCAGGCGCATCCATAGAAAATTGGAAATCCTGTGACAATTAAAAAGAGGTTAATTTTGTGGAAGTTTTTTTGAATTTTAGAATAAGTTAATTTGGTTATAATTTCATTTTGATGGGTGGAAAATTATTTATTTTTTAATAATTAAATTTTCTAATAAAATATCATTTGCACATTGACAAGTTGTCTAGTGGGGTGAAAAGCAAAAAAAGCAATTTTAAAACATTTAAAAATCATTATGAGGTATTGGGATTGATTTATGGAGCTTTAAAAGCAATCAAAAGCATGATTCCTAAATAATAGGGACAGTGAAAGTGGGCACCTAGGCTTGCTTTTTGTATTTCTTTTTTGGGAGTCAAAAAGAGAAGAATTTAAAACTATATTTTTCCTATCTTTAAAGGGTTGCTGGTAATGGATTTAAAATGAGTTTTAATTTTTTTTTTTGAGGGATTTAATGTGTAGCAATAGAAAATGGTCATGAAATATTGGAGAGGCCCAAATAAAGCATGTAAATTTAATTTCATGATAGGGAGGAGTAAAATAGGAAAAACCCATTCTTCAACAATGCAAGTTTGAGGAGAAAGGAAGGAGATAGAAAGTGGAAGGTGTAGAATTATTTTTGAGGGTGTTTTTGGTGTGTTGTTGTAGGTTGGGACTGATTTACAACAGTCCATGCAAGCTTCATATCAACGGATTGAAGTTACAAAAATTGCAATTGGAATTGTGGTGCTAGGGAGTGATATAATTTTCAAGAACTCGCATAGTTGAATACAGATTGTATTTGAATGTTTTCATATGCATATCATATGTTTATATGAGTTTTATTTTCTATTAATCAGTCCATGTATGACTGAAAACTATTTGTAATCAGTTTCTTAAATAGAGAAAATCAATGAGTTTCTTGTGTAAACAATTTGTTGTGTTAAAATTGCAATTTCTTCATTTTGTTTAAGCTATTGTCATGAGAGTTTTAGAGAGGTTTTTGAGAGTATCCTATCCTCTATACATTATATGATGTTGAAAAAATTAATCAAAATGTGTAAGATTTAGCTTTTGGAGATACCCACCCAAGCTCTAGAGGCCTAATAGAAAACCCAAAATACTCAAAAGAGCAATATTACAAGAATAAATCATTTTCCTATGAAAAAATGAAAAAACATAATGAATACCCAATCTATGAATACAATTTTATTGATCTTATGGAATGAGACAAATAATGTCAAATGATTGTTAGCCAGAAAAATCGGGGAAACAAAAAATAGAATTTTGAGCTCCAAGTACTTTTTGAGCATTATAGTTTATACCTTGGAAGTCTAGTATACATATACATATATATACATATATATACGTACATATACATATGTATGTATGTATGTATGTATATATATATATATATATACATATACAAATTTACATTTACATACATACATACATACATACATACATACATACATATATACATACATATATACGTACATACACACACACACACACACACACACACACACACACACACACACACACACATATATATATATTAAATATGAGATATTTAGTTATTAGTCAAAAAATCTAGTAGTTAAGCATCTTAAATTTTCACCTAAAGTTATAGATGATTATTTTTGTTGCTTTTTAAACTTAAGAAATAAATTTTATTTAATTATGAATACTCATGATCAATACTAGCAATCAATTCACAACTACCAATACAATACTATTAAAAAGATTGAATAAATTAAAAAAATGTTATCACAACTACTAAATATACTCAAATAATGAGCCATTTTACCCAAGATAGAAAATACATATATTTAATAAAAGATAGGATAGGAAATACATGTTAATGACAGACAATATCTATAAAATAGGAAAAAATAGGGCATACAATACCTATAAATTACGACAAGATAGGACCACCAATACATATATTTAGGGAAAGATAATCGAATAGAGGAGATTTATTTGTGCACCCTTCATCACAAGTATCACATACTCTATAGAAATTATAATGGACACCTAGTCTATGGGTGTTAGTGAGAATGAAGGTGTAGCTCTAGAAAGATCTGAATTATTGTTGACTACAATGAAGGAGAAGGGAAAGGGTACTATAAGAAATGATAGGAGTGATGAGGAATTAATTTTGTTTGAATATCTTGATCATATACTTGAGAAAAGAAATTCAACGCTATTGATGGAGTTCAGTTTTCAATTTCGCATTATGTGTAAAGAATGGAATTGGCTTCTATCCTCTAAAAAAATTATATCTCTAATGATGGAGAGAGATCTACGGACTCTCATCTGCAGCAAAATGTATGCCATTGTGTATTGTTTTCTCACGTAACCGTGGAATACTATTTCCCTTTGAAATGAAGAAAAATAGGGGGTTTTAAAGGGGGGGTTCACCAAAATGATAATGATGCAACCCATCAAAAAATTCTTGGTTCCATTTTAAATTTTTGCATCATTGGGCTTGGACTCTCGTTTTGGCTTAGGGTTGTTCCTTATCACTATTTTAGGGTTTTTTTGTTGCCTAAATCCTTCACAATTAACCTATGAATTTAGAAAACCCTTGGTCATTATATTTTCACATTGACCAGATGTTCCTGGTATTTGATCATTTTAATTGTCAATTATGCCATCAAAGTCATTGTTTTCATCACCCCCCTGAGTTTAGGATTGTGAGTCACCTTGTTCATTTTATTTTATTATGGTCGAGCTTGATTTTCCTTTTAATATTATAAGTTTTAAATCCCCATTTCCAAAGGTTCAAGTTCCTGTGAGCCTAGAGGTTGCCCCCTTTTTATTAACTTTTGTGGCATGTGTAAAATTAGGTTTTCATGCTGGTCATCTGATCGATAAAAGTTGATCGCCACCATTCCCCACACCCCTGTGTTGATTTATTCCTTATTATTTTATTTGCATGGGCTAGTAGGATTTTTCCATGTGTATGGTACTTTGGTTGGCCTGATCTCTTTGGTAAAGATAGTTGGTGCCACTTGAAGAAGATCAACAATAGTTATCAAGTGACGTGGCCACATCTTGACCACTCCCCACATGCCCATGTTGGTTTATTTCACATTATTTTAAACACATGGGCTAGCAAGCAATGGCCACGTGTCATGTATGGCAATGGGACCAATGTTTCCAAAAGTCCAATGGATATTGTTTCAAGAAAGATCAACGATGGACACCACAACACGTGTCTTCATCAGAGTCATTCCCCACACGCCTGTCTGTCTTGTGCATTAAGGAAAGATGGTCACACAGGCTAGTGGGAAAGGAATCATCTATCACTTTTGTGGGACCAGCCAGGTTTTGAAAATGGCGACTACTTCATAAGGGAGGAAGATTGATGGCCGACAACGGGTGATGTGGTTCAATCCCAACAACTCCCAACCATCATGTGAGGGCTTCACTTGTGTCCCATATTTTGCAATGGGAAAGTAGGAAAGTGCCACATGGACATTTTGAATGGCTCAGATTGATCCATATGGAGATAGGGTGTTGGTAAAATATTAGCTGAGACTACTCTTAAGATAAAAAAGATGCTAAATTAGAACTGATTCTTGGGTACTCATGTGAAAATTGGGAAAATATTTTTATGGCCATCAAATCTATCAGATGTTAGTACATGTGGGAAGGTGAAATTGAAATAAGGTAGGGTACAAGCTAATATTTTGAAGATAAATCACGATCGATCCCCACTATCTTATTGTGATCAATTGCAAGAAAATTAATTCCCACGGGTGAATGGGTAAATGTGACATGACAAGTTTGGTTAAACATTAAGCGTGTGGTTAATATGTAAACTAAGTGGATGATTATCTCACTTGAGTTTTCTAATTATAGAGAAATATAAAATGCATGCTTCTAATCTTGTCATAATTAATCATCTTGATTGATTATCTATTGATTCACTTCAAGGTATGATTGATGAGTGAGGTTCAAAATCAGCATAATTGAAGGCCTATGTCCTCACACAAGATTTCTTGAAAAAATAATACAAAAAATCTCCTATTGTTCTATTTAATGCTAATTACTTGCTTGATTATTCTAACCACTTGATTGTTCATGAGAATTAAGAGTTGAAAGTAAGTGTCAATTTGTGCTAGTTATTTCTCGGTAGGGTGGTGTCTTTTTTCTAAGAAAATTTGATAAGTTGTTAAGTAAGGAGATGGGTAAGGTAAGTGTGAATATCAGCCCTATATGTAGGTCTAAGAGATTCAACCCTCTTGATTCTTAGGGTGATTCTCCCCGAAGTGAACGAGATGTGCTCAAAATCCCTGTGACTCCAAAGAAAAAAGAAAAAGTTGTCAAGAAGTCTACACAGGGTGTTCTCAAATGTGCCTATCATCTAAGAGGTTGAATTGTATTAGAGGAATTAGCCAAAGGAAAGGAGAAGAAAATTGATAGGCTAGAGAGGGAAGCTGCAAGAAAGAATAGGTATCATTGGGCTTACATGGGACATCATCATTCTCCCATTGAAGTCTCAGATGATTTTGCTGATAGTGGAGATGAAATTGACTTTGGATATCACTAATATCTCATGGCTATGACTGAATTGGTTGATTCTGAAGATGAGGTGGTGATAGCCACTCTTCTTTGAATAAGGACCCCAACTGAACATACCTACTTTTCTAATGACAAGTCAAAGTAGCACCCCATTCCTTCTTTGAGTCAGTGCTCAGTTTTTTGTCCTTTATGTTAACTTGCTTTCTTTGGTTGGTGTGTTGTGATATGGGTCTTCGTTTATTTATGCTTTTGATGTTGATGGTGATGTTTCTTGGTCTGGTGTGAACATTTGCATGTTTTTGGTGTTGCGACAATGATGCTTTTTGAAGACTAGTGGGTTTTTCCCTCACTAATGGTTTTTTTTGGAGTTTTTCTTTTATTCTCCTCGAAATTACAAATGATTATTTTTCAACTGATTAGGGAATATTCTCACTTTCTGGTGAAATTAATTTTGGAATGAAAGTGAAATGTAAGTGTAATTCAGCTTGATGCTTGTTGCTCCCTTGTCTTATAAAAGGGATTTCAAGGCTAAATTACAGAGAGGTTGGTAGATAGTTTATCTTGAAGGGGTTACACATAGAAAATGAATGGATACTAAAATTTCTAGTAATATATTTTAGGAGTAAATTCAATCAATACGTATATGGTTGTATGATAGGGTAAGTGCAAAAATATGGTTCCCAAAAAGGGGGCTTAAGTGGCCACTTTTTTTCTAAAATCAGGAAATACTCACCTTGGACATGAAATTGAGGATAATTACACTCAAAATTTTGAGATGGAACAAAAAAAAGGATCAAAGTGCTCTGAGTCTACTTTCTAAACTACTAATTTATTTTGAAAATGGTTGAGATTAAGGGGTTCAAAAGAGGGACATATACAAATTGGTGTTGTTTTTGACAAAAAAACATAACATAGCAGATCTTGTACGTCCCTAGCATGGTGAACTTGTTTTTAGTATTTTTAAAATTAGTCCAGTGATAAATTAGCTAATAGTATGTAGTTGATCAACAATTTTTCTAATAATTTTTTAATGAATATTTGATTTTTACTAATTTTCTAAATAAACACTTCCTAAAAAATAGAATTTTGGTTGTGCTACCCCTACCAATTTTGGAAACTAATTGAATTTAAAAATAAAAATTGTAGAATGGAGTCTAGTTTCTAAAAATGTAATCTATTTGAAATTTTGATGAACGGTGAATTTATAATAAAAAAAAAACCAAACATTTCTTTTTGACAAAAAATATACATACAAACAAAAGAAATTATGGATGAAAGG